>PVKV010027315.1:0-26605 GCA_004027835.1 Alouatta palliata | reverse complement strand
TGCTATGTTGTCCAGGCTGGTCTTGAACTCCCGGCCTCAAGTGATCCTCCTGTCTTGACCTCCCAAAATGTTGGGATTATAGGCATAAGCCACTATGCCTAGCCCAGCCTCTATCTTCTTTGTCTAAAATGAGGCAAACACTTTCCTGGAAACGCATGTTCTGGACCAGTTCTGGGGCAAACTTGGGTCAGAGTAGACTGGCATGAGCTCTGGTCCAGCTTTTGACTAAGCTTACCTTGAGACCAAATCATGTAGAGAATAAGACAAGAGGCTTCTGCCCTGTTACCCTCTTCTCTCTCCCCTCCCTCATTCCTACCCTCAAGACCCAGGCATTTTTACAAGCTCTAGGAAGTGAGGGTATCAGAACAGAAATCTAACGAGCGTATGTAGATGCAGATCCATCTTTCATATAAACGATGTGGGGTAAAATGAATCTGGGATGTTATGATCTGGTGGGGTGGGGGAAGGGAAACCATAGCTTCCTTATAGAGTGTTAGGCATGCTGTGTGTGGTTACGAAGTTACTGTCTTAGACCATTGAAACATTGAGTTCCAGTTCTGCTGTTAACTAGCGGAGTTATTTAACTTCCACAAACCCCTGTTTCCTTTTCATAGAACACATAATATCCCCCTCATAGGATTCAATCAGAACGCGTGCATTGCACAGCTCAGTGCCTGGCATGTATTCGCAGCAAAAGGCAGTGGGATTTGTGGGGCAGATTTGGAATGAAGGCAGGAGAACCGCAGGGAGGATGGTGGCCACGGACTTCAGTTGTGTTTGGCAATTGATATCCTGCTGAATGCTTAGGGGAGAGGAGGGGTTGGTCTGAGGATGCAGGGATGATAAAGATGGGGATAAAGACTTGGGCCAGAGCCCTGGCTGTTAACAGGAGGATCACGAGGGCCAGATAGGGATGAAAAAGCGGCAGTATTCAGCACGGGGTGAAGTGCGGGAGTGAGGCACCGGGGCGGGATGATGGAGGTTTGGCCCAGAAACATGCGCTGACAGTGTTGTCCTCCTCGGTGAGGGTTTGGTGGGAAGAAGGGTTGAAAAGAGAAATTGTGATCGTTGGATTTAATCCGAGTTTGTCACTGATGCTCACAAAACCAGGGGAAGGATAAAGGCAGGTGAGTCACTCTAGGATGGTTTGGTGGGCTCCACAGAGCCGGAGCCACAGGCGCTGGGAGGGGTTGAGAGCGGACCTCAGTGCACGTCAGCTGAGTGAACCAACGCGCAGATGATGGGTCCAGCCAGAGCCCTGTCCTCTTTACACAAAAACCCGTGAAACACCTTTCCCATCGTAGCCTGCGTTCCAACCAAAGCTGGCCAGTCTCCAGGCACTGCCCGAGGCCCAGGGAAGGGGTACAGTGATCCAGAAGGGCCAGCCCTGAGCCGTGTGTGAGGGAGTGCATTTCAGACTTCTTGGAAGCCCTGATGTTCAGAGACCTCAAGGACATCATTCATTGTTTCCATCCATTCAATGCCCCATTCACTGCTCCCATCCATTCAATGGCCCATTTATTCCCCTTCAGGCAACCGCGCAACTGTCAGAGAGCCCTTTCCCTTTCCAAAAAAACCAAACCAAACCAAACTCCTCAACAACAGCAGCAGAATCCAAGCAGAGGGCCATTTTCCTGGGTGGATTATTTCCGTGTGTCAAAACAATTACCTGTAGTATTTAAAATTTGATCTCTCACCCCGGAGTCAGTCAGGCCTTTTACATTGCAGAGGGTTTGACTTGACCTCCGAGCTTCTCCAGACAGAAGGGAATGCGTAACTGCTTGGCTGGATAAATGGCGGGGGCGGTGGGGGGGGGGTGGTCCCGATACACCATTTTTGGAGAAAAACTCCTTCACATGCAGTGATCCACTTTGCCAAGTTCTCCTTGTGCGATCGCCTCTTAGGCAATCCCTAGTGACATTCTTTGCCCACTTGTAATATACCAAATCCAGATTGTGCTAAGGTAGGCGATGAATGGCGCCCAATGGGAGCTATGGCATGGTGGTGCTGCCTACAGCCATCAGCTCACGTTTGTCCATGTCACCAGAGCAGAGTCTGTGCAATGACTTAAGAAGGATAGTTTTTGGGTTGGGCGCTGTGGCTCACGCCTATAATCCCAGCACTTTGGAAGACCAAGGTGGGTGGATCACGAGGTCAGGAGTTCAAGACCATCCTGGCCAACATGGTGAAACCCCGTCTCTACTAAAATACAAAAAAGTATCCAGGCGTGGTGGTGTGCGCCTGTAGTCCCAGCTACTTGGGAGGCTGAGGCAGTAGAATCGCTTGAACCCGGGAAGCGGAGGTTGCAGTGAGCTGAGATCGCTCCGCTGTACTCCAGCCTGGTGACAGAGCAAGACTAAAAAACACAAAAACGCAAAAAACAAACAAACAAACAAACAAACAAAAAACTCAAAAAAACAGAAAACCCCAAAACCATAGTTTTCAAATCTCGGCCATGGATGTGTGAAGTTGCCACAGGGCAGAGGGACAGATGAGAGTTCCAGGGACCTCATGGGAGTGGGGAGGGCCGAGGTGGATGGATCACCTGAGGTCAGGAGTTGAGACCAGCCTGGCCAACATGATGCAATCTCATCTCTACTAAAAATACAAAAAATTAGCTCAGCATGGTGGTGCATGCCTGTAATCCCAGCTACTCAGGAGGCTGAGGAAGGAGAATCTCTAGAATCCGGGAGGTGGAGGTTGCAGTGAGCCGAGACTGCGCCATTGCACTCCAGCCTGGGCAACAAGAGCAAAACTCCATCTCAGAACATAAATAAATAAATAAATAAAAATAAAAAATGAAGTCAACTTCATCTTAAAACTAGCAGGTACCTTCCTTGCCAGCCACGACCCATGGTCATAAGATGTTTACAGCTGAGGAAACAGCTTCACAATGGTCTGCAAAGAGGAACTCGTACGACAGCAGAATGTCCAGATGTCCCTGTATCACGTAACAATATATGTCTTTACGATGTTATAGTCAGGCTTTGATGTACTTAGGCACTAAAATGCCAAGGGTAGTTTTTAAAAAATCAACAACATAATAAATGTCATGCTGTCAGCCCCCCACGTGTAGACAAAGCTTAGCTTTTACATAGATAAGACCCTTATATAAGAAAACCTTAGGCTGGGCGTGACGGGTCACACCTGGGAGGCCGAGGCGGGTGGATCACTTGAGGTCAGGAGTTTGAGACCAGCCTGGCCAACATGGTGAAACCCCATCTCTACTAAAAATACAAAAATTAGCCGGCATGGAGGCACATGCCTGTGATTCCAGCTACTCAGGAGGCTGACGCAGGAGAATCGCTTGAACCTGGGAGGTTTCCGTGAGCTGGGACCACACCATTGTAGTCTAGCCTGGGCAACAAGAGGGAAACTCTGTCTCAAAAAAAAAAAAGAAAAGAAAAGAAAAGAAAAGAAAAGAAAAAAGAAAACCTTAGAAGAGGCATTCCTCCTCCTGCTTTCTGAAGATGCTCTGCGCTGAATCTGAGCAGCTTTTAATAAACATCTCTTCTCACCGCACTCTGCGACTTGCCTTGAGTTCCTTTGTGTGCAAGATGCAAGAACTCTCTCTTGCTGTCCGGGTGGGGACCCCTTTTTCTGGCAACACCTCTGACACAACAGAAGTGGCAGAAAGGAGAGGCCTCCTCATGTGATAAAATTAAGGCAAAGGAGGATTTCACTGGGCGTGCTGAAAGAGACCGTTTCACTTGTCGAATATCAGGTAGTCAGAGATGACGTGTGAAGGGAAAAGCCCGTGTGCACGGAATGCCTACATAGAGGGTATTATGGAATGCTGGCAATACATTGTTAGGGTGACACAAGAGGAGGACTTATTAGAGGTCATAGAATGCTGGTGCTGCTCTGAGAATGAAGCTTACAACACTGTCAGGCTTTGATGCGTTTTCATGTACAAAGAGAGCTGCCAGAATTATTTTTGCTCATCATAAAAGTAAATCATTATTAATAATTATGGTAATATACAAATGTGTGAGGAGGAAAGAAAAATCCACCTGTCATTCCAACTCCTGGATAGCCAACGACTCTTAAAAAAACAATCACTGATGGTCAGGTGTGGTGGCTCATGCCTGTAATCCTTGTACTTTGGGGGCTGAGGCGGGTGGATCACCTGAGGTCAGGAGTTCAACACCAGCCTGGCCAACATAGTGAAACCCCATCTCTACTAAAAATACAAAACTTACCTGGGTATGGTGGCATGCTCCTGTAATCCCAGCTACTCAGTAGGCTGAGCCAGGAGAATCATCTGAATCCGGGAGGTGGAGGGTTGCAGTGAGCTGAGATTGCGTCATTGCACTCCAGCCTGGGGGACAGAGCAAGACTCCTAAAAAAAAAAATAATAATAATAATAATAATCACTGAGTATTATTTTTAGTTAGTGAAAACTTCATTGCCCAGCTTTGGCCCCACTCTACTCCCACACCAGGTTCTGCCCCTACAGTGCCTTCTGCAGCACCTGCCCCGATCCCCACCTGTGAGGCAGCTGTGGCGTCCCAGCATGGGGTATTTGTATGATGGCTCCAGAACGGGAGCGCACTTCTTTCTTCACAAACAGGGAAAGCTATGGAGTACATTGAAGGGAAATCTGATCTTTTGCATTGAAAACGGCCAGGGAGGTACAAAAGCAGAAAGTTTGAAAAAAATCTTCCCTAAGCTTAGAAAATCTGGCAAATTTTCTGGAAATTGGCTAGAGCCCCTAGGGGAGTCCACGCTTCTCAGCTGGTGGGTGTTGAGCAGGCCTGGAGGTTGTCCTCACCTCATTTGAGCAGCAGAGATTGGCCAGGGCCCCAGCCGTTCCTCGGGAGAAGTCATTCACAGTTTTTTCTCATCTACCTGCCTTGGCTAGGCTGGCTTATTAGCTGAGCCCCAGCCTCTCTGTGGCTCTTCCTTCCTCTCACAGGGAGGCTGGGGCTCAGCCTCTTCTGGAGTTTGCCAAGCTCCACTGAGGTGCGAGGCATACTGTGGGCACAGAGATTCCTCACTCTCTCCTTTGTGCTATGGGACAAGCAGGGGCACAGATAGAGGCAGCCGGTGCCGGTGGAAGGGAGCTGCCTGACAGGCATCGCACTGGGTCCTTCTCCATGCCGGGGCAGAAAGGCTGCTGTTGAGGTCCTGGGAAGAAGATAGCTCCGTCGAGAACATGTGCTTCCAGGCCAGCAGCTGGCGGGCCTCATAAGCCTGCCTGGCACAGACGCCCGTGAGACTGGAGCAGGTGGCCATGGCTGTGACCTTCCACACTCCTGGTAAGAACACCCTGGAGATCGAGTGCAAGGCTGGCTGATGCTGCTGGTCCTCCTGGTGGCCTGGCAGCTTTTAACATTGTGGCCTGGGTCCCCACTCTGAGGGAAGATGGGGAAGAGGGAGGGAAGCCAGGGGCATTCTCCCCAGCACTAATATAGAAAAAGGAAATAACTTGTCTTTTAAGAAGAAAACAAAGGGAAAAAAAGAAAAACAAGAATTTGTTCTATAAAACCCAAACCTTCTGTGGTCTTTTCTGCTTTCTGTGCAGGTAGCGATAGAGAAGTAGTATTCTTTGTGCTGGTCTGGAGGTGGAATTGGGGTGGGAGATAGTAATCAGCAAGATGAGAGGCTGCCAGAAAAGAGGCCAGGGAGAACTGTCCAGTGGAAAAGTAGCCAGAAGCCTTTTACTATGTATTATTTATCTTATAAGCAGTCAATGTAATAATCTTCATTTTTCTTTTTGAGACTAAGTCTCCCTCTGTCGCCCAGGCTGCAGGGCAGCGGTGCAATCTCCAGTCACTGCAACCTCCGCCTCCCAGATTCAAGCGATTCTCCTGCCTCACCCTCCTGAGTAGCTTGGATTACAGGCATGCATCACCACGCCCAGCTCATCTTTGTATTTTTAGTAGAAACGACTTTCCGCCTGCTTCAGCCTCCCAAAGTGCTGGGATTACAGGTGTGAGCCAACGCACCAGGCTACAATGTAATCACATTTAAATAGCTAATAATTGCATGCAAAAGGTACAAAGTGATATCTAGGAAAGTTTTTTCCTCCCATTGCCATTCCCCAGGTATCCAAATCCACTCTCTGGAGATACCCATTGCTACCAATTTCTTCCATATGAGAAAAAAACCTTTTAAGAACAGGGATGTCTGGCCGGGCACGGTGGCCCACGCCTGTAATGCCAGCACTTTGGGAAGCCGAGGCAGGAGGATGATCTGAGGTTGGGAGTTAGAGATCAGCCTAACCAACATGGAGAAAGCCCGTCTCTACTAAAAATACAAAATTAGCTGGGCAAGGTGGCACATGCCTGTAATCCCAGCTACTCGGGAGGATGAGGCAGGCAAATCGCTTGAATCCAGGAGGCAGAGGTTGTGGTGAGCCGAGATTGCATCATTGCACTCCAGCCTGGGCAACAAGAGCAAAACTCCATCTCAAAAAAACCAAAAAACCAAAAAAACAGGGATGTCTAACATCCAAGTTTGTTTGTGGTGTTGTCATAGAGACCAGTGTTTTTCTTTATTTTTTTCTTTGTATTATTTTTATTTTTGAAATGGAGATGGGGAGGTCTCACTGTGTTGCCCAAGCTGGTCTTGAATTCTTCAAGCGATCCTCCTACTTCAGCCTCCCAAAATGCTAAGATTTCAGGCGTGAGCCACTGCATGCATGGGCTAGATCGGTGCTTTTTATATTTTACTTTTATTTATTTATTTTTGAGACAGAGTCTCACTCTGTCGCCAGGCTGGAGTGCAGTCACACAGTCTCAGCTCTCTGTAACCTCTGCCTCCCGGGTTCAAGCAATTCTCCTGTCTCAGCTTCCCCAGTAGCTGGGACTATAGATGCATGCCACCATGCCTGGGTAATTTTTGTATTTTTAGTAGAGACAGGGTTTTTACCATGTTGGCCAGGATGGTCTTGATCTCTTGACCTTGTGATCTGCCCGCCTCGGCCTCCCAAGGTTCTGGGATTTGAGGTGTGAGCCACTGCACCCGGCTGACCAGTGCTTCTTAAACGTGAACGTGCATGTGAATCTCTGGGAGTCTTGTTGAAACGCAGATGCTGATTGGAAGGTCTGGGGCGAGGCCTGGGATCCTGCCTTGCCGACAAGCTGCCAGGTGACGTTGCCAGGTGTCCTGCTGGTGCAGGACATACAAGAGTAACAAGGATGTGGACAGCCCATCACTGACATTTCTAGCAAAATCTGCCACACTATAAAGCTCCCTGTAAGTAAGTATACTCACTCAACTCATATTTATTGAGCATCTTCTTCTGTCAGGCACTGCCTTAAGTGCCAGGGATTTGGCAGTGAATTAAGCTGACAAAAAGGCCTGCCCATAGAGTTTATAGTCTAATGGGGGAAGATAGTCAACAAATATAATAAATCAGTTAGTTATATAGTGTGCCGGAGGAACACAGTGCTGTGGAAAAAAACAGAGTAGTAGGAGAACTGGGAATTCCAGAGAAAGAGGAGCTGGTTGCAATTTTATTTGTTTTATTTTTTGCCTTAGTTTTAAATCTCTTTTCAGCCAGGCGTGGTGGCTCACGCCTGTAATCCCAGCACTTTGGGAGGCCAAGGTGGGTGGATCACTTGAGGTCAGGAGTTTGAGACCAGCCTGGCCAACATGGTGAAACCTCATCTCTGCTAAAAATACAACAATTAGCCAAGTGTATTCACACATGCCTGTGATTCCAGCTACTCGGTAGGCTGAGGCAGGAAAATTGCTTAAACCCGGGAGGCAGAGGTTGCAGTGAGCAGAGATCATGCCACTGCACTCCAGCCTAGGTGACAGAGTGAGACTCTGTCTCAAAAAAAAAAAAAAAAAAAAAAAATCACGTATTTATTTATTTTTTGTTTTTGTTTTTATCTGGTTGCAATTTTAAAAGAGATGGTCAGAGAATGCCCCAGTGAGGTGACATGGGAATAAAGCTGTGGGGATATAGAATACTTTTGAAAATTCATGAACATGGCTGAGTTCCTTGTCAGGAGAAATGAAGGAAAGAGACCTGGCATAATGGTGAGATTCACGTGAAATCAACAGGTTTGTCAATATCACAGTAGCAGAGGGTTCTGAGAAGATGAGTCCCTAGGGATATTGGGGTGAGAACTGGAGCACAGCAAAAACAGAGGACAAGGTCTTGATTCAATTATATTTAAATCTCAAAGGATGTGGTGTTTCATCTAACATTTAAATGATACACTGTGTAAAGATGAAACATGACCAGAGTGAGCGTTAAAGCAATAGCTACTACCTGGTACAGTCAGGTCACATCCGTTCCTACATCAGTTATGCTTGCATGAGTTCGCTGACAAGATACAACCCACCCAGGGATTTGCCAGTCTGAAAAAGGGGAAGAAGGGAGGGGGATCTACTTAGGACTAGGAAGGGACCCTATCCTAAAATCTCTGTTCAAGAAGAGTTGCAATTTAAGCGCGTATTTTGTGGTCGGAAATGCGAGGCCAAAATGCCACGTGAGGCATAAATCGGTTTCCAGGTTGGCAGACAAGGGAGGCTGCAGTGTGAAAATCTCACCGAATGCCACTGAAAGAAGCACGGGGCCAGAAGACACACAGAAGCTCTTGGAAGCTCTGAGGCATGGGGCGAACGTGAAAGAAAGGGAACAAAAGAAAGGTGGTGAGGGGAGATACCCAGTGGACTGACTTGGAAGGGGAGGCTCTAGATGCTGGAGGACAAAAGATGCCTCTTCTCCTCCAGTAGCTACAGCAGCTGGAACCAGCCCAGCCCATTTTTCCTCCCAGGGGAATAGGGGCTCACCTGGGGAGAGGCCCAGCACCCTTCCTTCTGACACCCCCACCCAGGTCCGAGTACGCCCACACCAGGTTTACAATACTTTCAGGACCCCACCACCCCTCCCTTTGGCAAAAACATTACCGCACCTGTTGGCTGATGCCTGAAATTCTTTCAGCAGAATTTTCTTTTTTTTCTGCAACTGGAAGATGAGAGTTTTAAATTGCTAATGACTGGTTAAGATCATCTGTTAAAGTACAATCTATCAGTCAACAAATGTAAATGATTATTGTCAGATCCCATTGCTTTTTTTTTTTCTTGTTTATGAGACAGAGTCTGGCTCTGTCACCTAGGCTGGAGTGCAGTGGCATGATCTTGGCTCATTGTGACCCCCACCTCCTGGGTTCAAGCAATTCTCCTGCCTCTGCCTCCTGAGTAAGGTGGCATTACAGGTGCGTGCCACCACCCTGGTTAATTTTTGTATTTTTCAGTAGGGACGGGGTTTCGCCATTTGGTCAGGCTGGTCTGGATCTCTTGACCTCAAGTTATCTGCCTGTGTTGGCCTCCCAAAGTGCTGGGATTACAAGCATGAGCCACTGCGCCTGGCCTCCATTGCCTTTTTCTTTTTATTTGGAGACGGAGTCTCCCTCTGTCACCCAGGCTGGAGTGCAGTGGCGTGATCTTGGTTCACTGCAACCTCTGCCTCTGGGATTCAAGCAATTCTGCCTCAGCCTACTGAGTAGCTGGAACCACAGGTGCCCACTCCATGCCCAGCTAATTTTTTGTATTTTAGTGGAGATGGAGTTTCACCTTCTTGCCCAGGCTGGTCTCAAACATCTTAGCTCAGGCAATCCACCCACCTTGGCCCCCAAAAGTGCTAGGATTACAGGCGTGAGCCACTGCACTGCGCCGGGGACCCCCCATTGCTTTTTGATCAGAGGGAGAGTTAGAGAAAGGGCTGGATAGCTGAAAGGTAAGGAGGTGGGGGCATGGGGACTTCACAGCCAGCAGGAACATTGATGGGGCTGGGCTATTTACCTTCAACAGCTCCACAGAGGAATAGTCGCTGTGCGGGGAGAAATTTCTGTCCTGCACATCTGTGTGTTCACCCAGCTTAGTGGGAACTCCGCCACTCAGACATATGATTCACATCAACTGTGTTTTTCATGAGTTTTAGAGACTTTTTTTATTTTTTTAAAGCAAGGCTGACATCATTATGAAGGAACTGTTTTTCTCATAGGTTCCAGCCGAGGTACCACTGGAAATGGCATGAGGGAAGACCTTTAAAAGTATGTGTTTTTAGTTTTGTTTTGCTGTTTGAGACGGAGCCTCACTTTGTCACCCAGGATGGAGTGCAGTGGTGTGATCTTGGCTCACTGCAACCTCCGCCTCCCGTGTTCAAGTGATTCTCCTGCCTCCGCCTCCCAAGTAGCTGGGACTACAGGTGCCTGCCACCATGCCTGGCTAATTTTTGTATTTTTTTTTTAGAAGAGATGGGGTTTCACCATATTGGCCAGGCTGGTCTTGAACTTTTGACCTTGTGATCCACCTGCCTCCGCCTCCCAAAGCACTGTGATTATAGGAGTGAGCCACTGACCTGCCCAAAAGTAGTTGTTTTGTTTTGTTTTTTTCTCCCCTCCTCCAAAAATAGGTGAGTGAGGAGATGCCCTGTCAGGGCTAAAAACAAATAATAACACTTAATTTTTGTCTGATTATAGAAATAAGCCGGGCGCGGTGGCTCACGCCTGTAATCCCAGCACTTTGGGAGGCTGAGGCGGGCGGATCACGAGGTCAAGAGATGGAGACCATCCTGGTCAACATGGTGTGAAACCCCGTCTCCACTAAAAATACAAAAAAAATTAGCTGGGCTTGGTGGCGCGCGCGCCTGTAGTCCCAGCTACTCGAGAGGCTGAGGCAGGAGAATTGCTTGAACCCGGGCGGCGGAGGTTGCAGTGAGCCGAAGTCGCGCCACTGCACTCCAGCCTGGCGCCTGGTGACGGAGTGAGACTCTGTCTCAAAAACAAACAAACAAACAAACAAACAAAACAAAAAAAAAAAACAAAAAAAAAGAAATAACGATTCTTCACTGGAAAAGTTTCAGAATATAGAAAAGTATAAACTGAAGAAAATTTAATTACTTAATAAAATTAGAACTGCAATTCAGAATGAACCTCATTTACCTTTGATTTTTTTACCCTAGTCTTTTAATCCTGAACATTATTATGCCATCATTTATTTCAAAATTTCAGATGGTATTTTCAGTGAATCATGCTTTTTAATTATAAAAATGTTTCATTGAAGCAAAAAAATTTGGTTAAAAAAATCAGACAACAAAACAAACTAGGACAAATTCTTTGTGGAGAATGCAGAGTTTTTTGGAGTTTTTCTTCTTTCTGTGTGTTCGGTTGAGTTTGCCTTGTGTTTGTAGTTTTATATCTCCTCCCTGCTTGGCTGTATTACTGCATGTGTAAGTTTTGCCATAGATTGTTGGAGTTTTAAGAGAAATGGTGCCAGGCTGGGCGCGGTGGCTGATGCCTGTAATCCCAGCACTTTTGGAGGTGGAGGCGGGCGGATCACTTGAGGTCAGGGGTTTGAGACCAGCCTGGCCAAACTGGTGAGACCCTGTCTCTACTAAAATTACAAAAATTAACAGGGGGTGGTGGCGGGTGCCTGTAATCCAAGCTACTTGGGAGGTTGAGGCAGGAGAATTGCTGGAAACCGGGAGGTGGAGGTTACAGTGAGCTGAGATGGCACCACTGAACTCTGGGTGACAGGACGAGACTCCGTCTCAAAAAAAGAAAAGAAAAAAGAGAAACGATGCCAGGTGGCTGCTGTCTTTGCACATCTGGATGAAGACCCAGAGGCTAGAGTGACACTGAAACCCCACAGCCTGAGCCCCATCCGGCTGAGGGCAAAGCAGATACTTTGAGACTGTGCCTTGGTGAAGAAGTGGGTTGGACACCCTAAATGAACCACAGCTGGGAGCAGCTCCCAGCTCCAGCTCCCTGTTTATTTTCCAAGAGGTGGCAACAGACAGAAGGAGTCTGAGATGGGACTCCCAGGGAGGAGGGGTTGCCCCTGAGGTCCCCCCAGAGCTGCTTGCTACAAGGCCGGATGCCCTGTCTCCACATAGCTGTGGTTACCTTAATAGTTTGCAATGTGTGTATTCATTGTGGTTGCCAAGAAGGCTCAGCTGAGTAGATGTAGGCTCTGTAGGCTGATGTTCTGCGAGGAGAAGGGAGGCAGGGAAGTGCGCTTTGCTAGTGACTTGGTTACTTGATCCCAATCACCTGTTTACTGACTTGTGAAGACTTCCCAGGAACACCACCAGTCTTGAGCCAGCAGCAGTTCAGGAGAGTGGTGTGAACTGAGAATGAGACTTGCTAGCTGTGTGACTGGCAAATCATTTGCCATACCTGAGCCTCAGTTTCCTGCAACATGATCTTAATAATGGCTACCTGCATGATTGCCATGAGGACGATAGAAAACATATGTGCATGCCTGGCGTATAGTTGGCACTGAATGCCATCACTGTAATTGAATCTGACAATGAGTGTGAGAATCGCTGGGGAAGTGTGAGGTACTTCCCATGCCCGTGACGGGGTGAGGCCATTCTTGGTGGAGGGGACTCAGTGCTCCGGCTTCTGTCATGTGATGGGGCAAAAATTATTACTGTGGGCATGACCACAATCTTTCTACTTTTCAAAGGGAATCTTCTGGAGTCAGCCTCTTCCCCACCCTCCTTTCCCACCCGAGAAAGGGAACATTCTTTCTTGCTGGGAGTGAGGCTGTCAATGTACCTGATCAAGAGTGAGAGAAGAGAGGTGGGCTGCAGGTGAGGGCTGGAGGGCTGGAGTGGGTGGGCACGTGCGGAGGAGAAGTCTGCAGAGGCATGTGTGACTGAGAGGGGAGCGGAATGAGAGCAAAGAGATTCTGAGATTTTGGGCTGTGTTTATAGGTCTCCTTTAATAGTTTTCTTTTTTTCTCTCTCTCTCTTTCAAGACAGAGTTTCGTTCTTGTTGCCCAGGCTGGAGTGCAGTGGTGCGATCTCGGCTCCCCTCAACCTCCGCCACCTAGGTTCAAAAGGTTCTTCTGCCTCAGCCTCCCGAGTAGCTGAGACTACAGGCATGCACCACCACACCTGGCTAATTTTGTATTTTTAGTAGAGATGGGGTTTCTCCATGTTGGTCAGGCTGGTCTCGAACTCCCAAACTCAGGTGATCCACCCACCTCAGCCTCCCAAAGTGCTGGGATTACAGGCATGAGCCACCACATTCGGCCTCCTTTAATATTTTTCAAGAGATGGATTAAGTGAAGTTTCTCTTTTGTGATAAAATATATATAACAGAACATTTATCTTTTAAACCACATTTAGGTAGGTATATAATTCAGTGGCATTAAGTACATTAACGATGCTGTGCAGCCATCACAACTATCCATTTCTAGAATTTTCATCATCCCAAACAGAAGCTCTGTATTCATTAAAAAATAACTTCCCACCCCACCCCCTGCAACCCCTGGTAACCTGTATAACCTTGATTCTACTTTCTGTCTTTACCCATTTGCTTATTCTCTGTCCTAGACACCTTACATAAGTAGGATCATACAATATTTGTCATTCATGTTGAGTTTACTTCACTTAGCGTAATGTTTTCAAGGTTCATTCGTGTAGTTGTATGCATCAAAATCTCATTTCTTTTTAAGGCTAAATAATATTGCATTTTATGTACAATAATTCCTTAGTACCCATGAGGGATCCCCATAGATGTCAAAATCAAAGGATGTTCAAGTCTCTGATATAAAATGGTGCAGTATTTGCACAAAACACACATACTCCTCTATATACTTTAATTCCTCTATAGATTACTTATAATACCTAAAACACTATAAAACTATGTAAATAATTATGCTGTATCATTTTTTACTGTTATATTGTTACTGTTTAATTTTATTTAGTCTTCAAATATACATACATATATATATATACATATATATATATGTATATGTAGGTATATATTTTTTTGAGATGGAGTCTCGCTCTGTTGCCCAGGCTGGAGTGCAGTGGTGCAATCTCGGCTCACTGCAACCTCTGCTTCCCACGTTCAAATGATTCTCCTGTCTCAGCCTCCTGAGTAGCTGGTAGCTGGGATTACAGGCATGTGCCACCATGCCCGGCTAATTTTTGTATTTTTAGTAGAGATGGGGTTTCACTATGTTGTCCAGGCTGGTCTTGTTCTCCTGACCTCAGCTGATCTGCCTGCCTTGGCCTCCCAAAGTGCTGGGATTACAGGCCTGAGCCACTGCACTCAGCTGTCTTCAAATATTTTTGATCTGTGGTTGCTTGAATCCCTGGGTGGGAAATCCGTGGAGACGGAGAGGGCTGACTGTAGCGTGCACATCTTGTGTCTCCTTTCACCTGTTGACGAACATTTGGGTTGTTTCTGCCTTTGTACAATGCTGCTATGAACATTAGTGTACAAGTATCTATTTGAGTCCCTGCTTTCAATTCTTTGGATAGATATCAGAAGTGGAATTGCTGGATCATATGGCAATTCTGTATTTAATTTTAGAATTTTTTTTAAGTGCCTTTGGCTGTCAAACGGCATCTTTTGTTCTCATTACGGTTCTCAAATCCTTTCATTCTGATATAATTTCTCCCCCTCTTTGTTTCACGCCAGTGATTTGTTGGAGAAACTGGCTGATTTGTCTCTAGAGAATGATCCATCACTTAGATATATTTGTTGCCTACTCACAGTGTCATTTAATTTGTTTCCTCGTCCCCCATGTTTCCTGTAAACTGAAAGTTAAATGCAGTCTTGACTGGATTCTGGTTTAAGTGTGTGACAGGAATAGTCTATCGAGGTGCTTTCTGTTTTTCACTGGATCCTATCAGGAGCTACCAAAATGTGCTGCTGCTTTTTCTGGAGACAGGGTCTCACTCTGTCTCCCATGCTGGACTGCAGAGGCACGCCCACAGTTCACTACAACCTCGACCTACCAGGCTCAAGCGCTCCTTCCACCTCAGCCTCCCAAGTAGCTGGGTCTACAGGCACATGCCCACATGCCACCAGGCGTGGCAAATTTTTAATTGTTTTTGCAAAGATGGGGTCTCACTAGGTTGTCCAGGCTGGTCTTGAACTCTTGGACTCAAGTCATCCTCCTGCCTTGGCCTTCCAAAGTGTTGAGATTATAGGTGTGAGACACCATGACTGACAAAATGTACTTCTTTTTTTTTTTTTTTTTGTAGAGACGGAGTTTCACCATGTTGGCCAGGCTGGTCTTGAACTCCTGACCTCATGATCTACCTGCCTCAGCCTCCCAAAGTGCTAGGATTACAGGTACGAGCCACTGTGCCCAGCTGACAAAATGTACTTCTTAAACATAAATTTACTCTGAGAATGACCCACCTGGGTATGTAGGGTAAAGCCTTTTTGTTCTGTGACATGAATTCTTAATTTTTTTATTTTTATATTTGCTTATTTATTTATTTTTAGAGACAGGGTCATGCTTTGTCACCTAGGCTGGAGTGCAGTGGTGTGATCATGGCTGACTGCAGGCTTGACCTCCTGGGCTCAAGTGATCCTCCTGCCTCAGCCTCCCAAAGTGCTGAGATTATAGGCATGAGCCTGGGATCTGCTGTGGCATGATCTCCACTCATCACAACTTCTGCCTCCTGGGTTCAAGCGATTCTCCTGCCCCACTTTGCATTCTTAATTTAATTCATAATGCTCTGGGGTAGGTACTATCACTCCCACTTTACAGAAGAGGAAACTGAGGCTTAGAGAGATCAGGTAAGGTATGCAGAGACACACTGTTAGTAAGTGGCTGAGCCAGGATTCAAAGCCAGGAACTTATGGGACATGGATTTGAGGGGTCATTTCAGCTTTAAGGGAGGGGTCAGCTGTCCCAGGGTCCACAGACTCAGTGCCCAGGATCCAGGTCCCTTTGAGGAAGGATTCACGGGGCCTCGTCTAGTCCACAGCGCTCTCTAATAAGTTGTAACTGCTTCACTGTAGATTTTTGTGAGCTCTGCAAGGTACAGATGATGTAGAGGAGTGGTTCTGGCCTGGGTGTTTGTGATGCTCTGTTTCTAAACCAGAATCTCTGGGGATGGGGCTCCCCGGAGACTGTGATGCAGGTGGGGGTTAGGATCCAGGCAGGGTTAGAGGCCTGGGCAGGGCTGTGACTGGCCCCTCCTCCGTGCAGACGTCTCTCTCAGCGCAACCAGCCAGGGAGGGGGCAGTGACTTTGCTATACCCTGCTTAAAAGCCATGGTCACCTGTAATCCGAGGCGGGTGGATCTCTTGAGGTCAGGAGAGTGGAAATACTGATGGGGGATTCATTTAAACTAGAACAGTGCCCTGGACTAACGGAGGTCCTTCTTCTCGGTTGCTGCTTTCACCATCCCTTGCTCCATCGGCCGCTGTCCCCCAACCCCTGCCTGGGCCTCTGTCCCCGCTGTTTGCTGGTGTTCTCTGACCACCAGTCTCTGGCCACATCCTGCACCTCTGACAAGCATCTGTCACCCTGGCCCTCAGTGCCTGCTGCTCACGTGGAGATGACGGCCCGCCCTCATCTTCGTCCTTGGGTTGTGGGGCAGTGCTCACTCTTGAGCTGTCACTCGCCACTCAGTCGCCACTACCTTGAGCTCTTTGTCACCCATCCCCAGACTCCTGGGACCCACGGTCCTCCTCGTTCAGTTCAGCATTTTTTTTTTTTTTTTTTTGAGACAGAGTTTCGCTCTTGCTGCCCAGGCTGGAGAGCAGTGGTGGATCTCAGCTCACTGCAACCTTCACCTCCTGGATCCAGGTGATTCTCCTGCCTCAGCCTCCTGAGTAGCTGGGATTACAAGCATGTGCCACCACCCCCAGCTAATTTTTTTTTTCTTTTTTTAATTTTAGTAGTGACAAGGTTTCGCCATGTTGGTCAGGCTGGTCTTGAACTCCTGACCTCAGGTGATCCATCTGCCTCAGCCTCCCAAAGTGCTGGGACTACAGGCGTGAGCCACCGTGCCTGGCCTGTTCAGCTTTTTAAAGGAGCACAGCCTTCTGCAGGGAGGCATGCCTCCTTCTCCTCCAACATCAGCATCATGACCATGTGCTGAGTCTCCTGAACTGAGAACACCTTGATGAGAGCGTAACATACACGCGGTCCCCTGTAGGACCGTAGGAGGACTGATCGTAGGAGGTTGTTAGCATTGCCATCCCATCCTTATTTTGCAGATGAGGAAAACAAGGTACACAGAAGTAAAGTAATATTCCAAGGGAATGTGGCTGGGTGGATTCCTCATGAGATCATTGCTCCCCCCAACTCCTGCCCCTTTAACCTCAGATCTTTGACTTCTAGGAGGGAGGTGAGTTTGGAGGATTCAGGAGCAGCCTCCCAGAGCACCTTGATTTTTTTGCTGTCTCTGACTGTCACTCTGAGGTGTTGAGTCTGGACACTTCCTCACGCGTGGTGATTTCTTTCTTGGGAGGCCGAGGCAGGCACATCACAAGGTCAGGAGATCTAGACCATCTTGGCCAACATGGTGAAACCCCATCTCTACTAAAATACAAGTGCGGTGGCAGGCACTTGTAGTCCCAGCTACTTGGGAGGCTGAGGCAGGAGAATCACTTGAACCTGGGAGGCGGAGGTTGCAGTGAGCTGAGATTACATCACTGCACTCCAGCCTGGTGACAGAGCGAGACTCCATCTCAAAAAAAAAAAAAAAAAAAAAAAAAAAGCCAGGTGCAGTGGCTCATGCCTGTAATCCCACCAACACTCTGGGAGGCTGAGGCGGGCGGATCACCTGAGTTCGGGAGTTCGAGACCAGCCTGACCAATATGGAGAAACCCCGTCTCTATTAAAAATACAAAATTAGCCAGTCATGGTGGTACATGCCTGTAATCCCAGCTACTTGGGAGGCTGAGGCAGGAGAATCGCTTGAACCTGGGAAGCGGATGTTGTGGTGAGCCAAGATTGTGCCATTGCACACCAGCCTGGGCAACAAGAGTGAGAGTCTTTCTTAAAAAAAAAAAAAAAATTAGCTAGGTGTGGTGGTGCACATCTAGAATCCCAGCTGCTTGGGAAGCTGAGGCATGAGCATGGCTTGAACCTGGGAGACAGAGGCTGCAGTGAGCCAAGATCGTGCCATTGCACTCTAGCCTGGGCAACAGAGCAAGACTCTGTCTCAAAAATAAATAAATAAATAAAATAACGAATGTGAAGAGCTGGTTCCTGGACTCAACAGGAAAAGATAGGTCCTGCATGTTCTGAAGAATCTTCATGTTCATTGACTGGACAATAAACCAATAGAAAAGGACCTCTTTAATCAATCTGTATCACTCATGTGGACGCATGACTTTGACTTTTTGCAATACATTATAAAGTGAAATGCTTTATGTTGACAGGAGTCCATAAAATGTATTTTCCCAGGGCCTGCAAATCTGATGAGTGTTTTTGCCCTGGGCAGTACTTGAGAGACCATAGACCCCCAACCTGTCACCCCTGTGGGCAGTTCCATCCATCCTGGCCTTGAGGGAATGGTCACTGCCTGCCCTTGGGAATCAAGACTCCTCATTCTGTGCCTGCATGCCAGCCTGGCCCCATGCACCAGGTAGACACGGGGAACAAGAGGTATGTAGGGCATAAGAGACCTGGCGTCGGGGAGGAAAAGTCACAAGTCAGGAGGAAGAGACTGGTGGGAAAAGACATATGGGTCAGTCTCTTGAGACCAGGTGAACAGCCCTAGCCAGGTGTCAGGCTGGAAGCCAGGGTCTTGTCCTCGGCTCACCCCGTTCCTCACCGCCCCCACAGTCATTCAGTCACCATGTCCAGCCAGTTCTGCCTCATCTGGAGCTTGCATTTGCCAGGGTTCTCTGGAGAAATAGGAGGTACATATGTACATGCTGTTATTATTATTATTATTATTATTTTATTTATTTATTTTTTTGAGAAGGAGTCTCACTCTGTCACCCAGGCTGGAGTGCAGTGGTGCAATCTCGGTTCACTGGAACCTCGACCTCCCGGGTTCAAGTGATTCTCCTGCCTCAGCCTCCCAAGTAGCTGGGACTACAGGGGAACACCACCATGCCCAGCTAATTTTTGTATTTTTTAGTAGAAACGGGGTTTCACCATGTTGGTCAGGCTGGTCTTGAACTCCCGACCTTGCATTGGTAATCATTATCAAGGAATCGCCATCACCACCTTTGAGAGAGCCACTGGAAGCCAGTCCTCAGGAGCTGCACCACAGATGATGCGGTGTGGAATCCTGATAGAACCAGCCTTAAATACCTGGTGTTAGGGAATTGCAGAAGCAAAAAGGTCTATACTGTTTCAATAAAAACAGGTTTTGCCTCAGCCTCAGCCTCCCAAAATGCTGGGATTACAGGTGTGAGCCACTGCGCCCGGCTGTTTTGTTTTTTGAGACAGGATCTCACTCTGTCACCCAGGCTGGAGTGCAATGGTGTGATCTCGGCTCACTGCAACCTCTGCCTCCTGGGTTCAAGTAATTCTCCTGCCTCAGCCTCCCTAGTAGCTGGGACTACAGGTGTCCGCCACCGCGCCTGGCTAATTTTTGTATTTTTAGTAGAGATGGACCAGGCTGGTCTCAAACTTCTGACCTCAGGTGATCCACCCACTTGGGTCTCCCAAAGTGCTAGAATTACGGGCGTGAGCCACCAAATCTGGCCGCATCTAGTTTAAAGAGTCAAGTAACTCAAAATGACATTTTACCAAAAACAGTAGCCTCTTCCCATCCTTCCTCTCCAGCTCCCCCCACTCACCCCAGTTTACTGCTTCCTAGAGGCAACCGCTTTCCAGGCACAGAGCTGATTGCTGTCCTGCTTACTTCAGTGTATATGTGGGGATGACGGGAGGATGCTTCTTGTCAAGCTTTGCTGCAGGATGGTCTGGGCTGGGCCGGGCTGCTTAATGGGGAGTGTGGATATCAGAGTCTTGAGGGCTTTCTTTGTGGACTAGTCGAGTTCCTGCAGATGGCTCTTCTCGTCGTGGCAGGGGTTAGGAACCTGGCTGGCGGTATTGGAGAGAAGACACAGAAGAGGCTGGGGATGGGGCATAGTCCAGTCTTCTACCTGCAACTCCTGTTTGATCCCATTTTGGTGTGGTGGCCCTGCCCTCACCATGCTTGATGTGCTAGTTCAGAGATCCTCGATTTTACATTTTCAGAAGAAAAACACCCAAGCCTGTAGAAGGAGTGGGAGAAAATGAGGCGCCAGGAGGGGCCAATCCCCAGTCCTCCTGTTGCTGGTTCCATCTTTACTGGCCTCCTCTTCCCTGCTTTTAGAAGACCTGGTGCCACTAATCCCTGAACTGTTTGTGGTCCGGGGGTCTAAATAGAATTGGTTCTTTACGGCCTTCATGGTTCAGGATTGAGGTTTTTGGTTCCGCTATGCTGGTTGCCATTTGTCTAGCTGCTTTCCAGTTTCAAAATGTTGCTATTGATACCTCTTATTTTCTCCTTTTCCTTATGAATTTTCTTTCTTTCTTTTTTTTTTTTTTTCTGAGATGGAGTCTTGCTCTGTTGCCCAGGCTGGAGTGCAGTGGCGTGATCTTGGCTCACTGCAACCTCTGCCTCCCAGGTTCAAGTAATTCTGTGCCTCAGCCTCCTGAGTAGATGGGATTATAGTCACCTGCCACCACGCCCGGCTAATTTTTTTTTTGGTGTGTGTGTTTTTAGTAGAGACGGGGTTTCACCATGTTGGCCAGGCTGGTCTTGAACTCCTGACCTCGTGATCCACCTGCCTCAGCCTCCCAAAGTGCTGGGATTACAAGTGTGAGCCACCGTGCCTGGCCATGGATTTTTTTATCTTAAAAAAAAAAAAAAAAGAATTCCAGAAAGGAGTGCGGATAAAGGTGTGTGCCCAGTTTACCACTGTTAAGCTAAGGGAGAGATCCTTCTAACATTGGAATCTGATGATGTCCTCTTCTTGTTCAAAATACTTCCATGGTGCCCCATTGGCAGTAGCATAAAACACGGAAACTTTGTGAGTGGCGTTTGGGGCTGTGGCCCAGATCAGGGCTTACTCCCCTCATGGACTAGACTGTACTTGATTCTATTCATTTTCACGAAACAGAAATTTCAGGACACCTAGCAACAGACAGACTCAAAAGCTTACTTTGTTTCTCTATTAAGTGGCAATGCTTAAACAAGGCTTAGCTATCACCTTGCATGACCTTCAGTTCTTTCTCGCTGGGAAACTGTAATTGCTGAGCGGTTGGGAACTCTGAGATGACTGGGTTTGGTTTGGGGTTAAAGCTCAATAATGGCCAGGTACAGTGGCTCAAATCTGTAATCCCAGCACTTTGGGAGGCCGAGGCGGGTTGATCACAAGGTCAGGAGTTCAAGACCAGCCTGATCAACATGGCGAAACCCCCGTCTCTACTAAATATACAAAAATTAGCTGAGCGTGGTGACACACGCCTGTAATCTCAGCTACTTAGGAGGCTGAGGCAGGAGAATCACTTGAACCTGGGAGGCGGGGGTTGTGGTGAGCCAAGATCGAGTCACTTTCCTCCAGCCTGGGCCACAGAGCAAGACTCCATCTCCAAAAAAAAAAACCTCAATGCCAGTTAGTTGGGGGGTGTGTGTGTGTGTGCGTGCGTGTGTCTTTCTTCACACCTGCAGCCTGCAGCCTTGAGCCTCTTCAGGGAATTTCCAGTTTATGTTGCCAGTAACTAGTAGGCAGATTCTTTTTTTGTATCCTTTCTGGGGCATAAATTGCAGGTGGTGTTGAAATGTATTCAGTCTCTCTCACTACTAAATCACAGTGGACCACACAAATGCTTGGCCTAGGTAATCCTATTAGACCTAAACCAAAGGGGCAGGCTTTCCCTAGGTGGATCAGGAAGCCGCACAACCATAGGGTGAGCTGGCAGGGTCGCCCCAAAGCCAGGGGCATCGGCATCTTTTCGCTCCCCTTAGTGCTCACGGGAAGAGATGGTCCCCAGCAAGTGCACTTCCTGTGCAGTTCCCTTTGATAGGCCTTGCTCAAAACGAAGACGTGTTGATCATCTTACTCTATTACCATATCAAAGGAAAATGCCATGATGGGTGGCTCCGGAGAGCATTTGGGTCCATGGTGATTTTGCTAAGACTCTCTGATGAAAGGCCTTCATTGCCTGTTTCCTGTGTATTCATCCCTCTTCTCCAAGACAAACGACATTAGGTTTCTATTTCAGCTGCACGGAGCTGCCCGTGGTGTCCGCAGGGACCTACTTTCCTTAGCGTTAGGTTTTCACAGCCTGTTCCCTCTGCCTGGAATACCTGCTCTGCCTTTTCTACTCCAGCTAGGTCAGCATATTTGCAAGTTTCAAATCTACCTGTCATAGTCTGTCCTCAGACCCTTTACACTGGCTGCTCCCTCTGCCTGGAATGTTCTGCCCGACACTCAGCATGGCATGCTCTTCATTTCATTGGGTCTCCACTCAAATCCTACCTCTCGGCCATCACTGTCAGTTGCCCTCCACCCAAAGACCACCAGGAACCCACCTGTAGTGGAGTACTGTGGGTTTATTGCTGGTTGCAGTGAAGGGGAACGCACACCATGGGGTGTATCAGTGGGTTGTGGGGTCGGAAAGGACTTGCAGGGTTTGGGCTTGTTTCTGTCTGGTTCCATCACAGCCACAGAGTGGCCTTGTCTGAGGTTGATGTTCTGTGAAACTGTTTATGTTCAACAGGAGAGCACCATAGCCCTGCGGTGAGTGCCAGGCCAAGGCCGGGACAGCAAGAACTTTTACTCTTCTCCATCCCGGAATCCATAGTGCATAGGACAGCAGCTGCAGGGAGGGTGACAGGTGTCCAGTGAAGATGTATTGACCGAACCGATAGAGTCTGTCCTCCTGGCAAGCTCTTACTCCGCACTCAAATGCCCAGCCGGAAGCCCCCGTTCTGGGCGCCATCCCTGACTCTCCTGGGCGGACCCTGATTTGAGCTCGGGCTGTGCCTGCCGAATCTCACTAGAGCGGTTCCCGTGAGTCATGTCAGGGGGGTCTGCAGCCCCCACTGTGCTGCGAATGCCTTGAAGGCAGAGACACATCCCTTCCCTTAGAATCCCCAGTGCCAAATACGGAGCAGATGCCCCATAACTTCAGTGTGACTGACAGACCAGCTGCAGGCTCAGCTCTGCCGTGTTTGAACTGTGCCTCTGGCAGGGGCTCCAGAATTCTGAGTGTGTCCCCTGCAACTATGGGACCTGCGGGCCACTGGGTGGGCCCCAGCAGCCACAGGGTATGTTTGTGCGTTTTTGATTCTCAGGGATACTTTTGGGGCCTGAGGACTTTGGCCCCCACGTGGGGCCTCTGCAGTGTGACTCCATCTGGGCCTGGCACCTCCCCAAAAAATGCCCCCGGCCAGGCGCAGTGGCTCACACCTGTAATCCCAGCACTTTGGGAGGCTGAGGCGGGCAGAGAGACCAGCTTGGGCAACATGGTGAAACCCCGTATCTACTAAAAATACAAAAATTAGCCTGGCGTGGCGATGCATGCCTGTAGTCCCAGCTACTCAGGAGGCTGAGGCAGGAGAATTGCTTGAACCCAGGAGGCAGAAGTTGCAGTGAGCCAAGATTGCACCACTGCATTCCAGCCTGGGTGACAGAGCAAGACTCTGTCTCAAAATAAAAAAAACCATCCCTGTTGCCCAAGGCCCAGAGGAGGCTGACAGAAGCCCGTACGTTCCAGGAAGGGCACAGGAAGAGGCAGTAGGAGCCCAGCCATCCCCAAAACAGGACCCATGAGGAGGGAAGAGGGAGCAGTGACCTCGCCGTCTGGCTCTATTCTCACAGCAATCCCTTAAGGTCTATCCAATTCTTATCCTTATTTTCTAGATGAAGAAAACAGAGGCACAAAGAGGGTAAGTAACTTGCCTAAAGACATAGTTAATGAGTGACAGGTGGGATTCAGACTCAGGTCTCTCTAATCTTCAAATCTGTGCTCTGGACCCTTCCACAGACTGCCCCCCTCAGTCCTCTGTGGCCTCAAGAAGGGTCTGGACATTCAAGTTTAAAAATCCATCAAAGAACTCTGTGTACCCAGTGGTCTCTGGAGTCAATGTCCTGGACCCAATGGTGGCAGTCTCGATGTCGCCAGGCTGGAGTGCAGTGGCACGATCTCAGCTCAATGCAACCTCTGCCTCCTGGGTTCAAACGATTCTCCTGCCTCAGCCTCCCGAGTAGCTGGGACAACAGGCGCATGCCATCCAGTGGTCTCTGGAGGCTCAGAAGGGCCAGGCAGGAAGGAACTGCCTTTACACAGACCTGAGCAGAGTGGGCTCTGTCCTGGCACAGCAAGGAGACAGTGGAGAGAATTCCGCCCTCGGCCCTGTTTAAGTGGGATCTTTAGGCTGCCAGTGCCATGCCCGCGGGTCCCGATCTGCAGGATTGGCTGTGTGTGGAAAATCTTCACTCCTTGTGGCCTTGTCCTTGGCAGAGAGCACCACCACTTCCTCTGATGGCCACCAGGGGGAGGTGCTCCCCTGGGAACGGTGTTCAGCGGCGCTGCACTCCACACGTGCCTTCCACGGTACCCAGCACCTGCTGCTACCCTCAGTTACCCTCAAGCCTCGCTCTGCTCTGAGGAGGGAGGAGTGGTTGCTGTTCAGGTCTTGTCTGCGTCCTGTGGCTGCCTCTTTATTTTCTTTTTCCTTCTTCTTCTTTCTTTATTTTTTTTTTTTGAGACGGTCCCACTGCTGCCCAGGCTGGAGTGCAGTGATGCAATCTCAGCTTGCTGCAACCTCTGCCTCCCAGGTTCAAGTGATTCTCCTGCCTCAGCCTCCCAAGTAGCTGGGATTAAATGAATGGGATTACAAGCACTCGCCACCACGCCCAGCTAATTTTTGTATTTTTAGTTGAGATGGGATTTCACCATGTTGGCCAGGCTGGTCTTGAACTCCTGACCTCAGGTGATCCACCAGGCTGGTCCTTGAACTCCTGACTTCTGGTGATCAGCCTCCCAAAGTTCTAGGATTACAGGGGTGAGCCAGTACACCCAGCCGTGGCCTCCCCTTTCAAAGAATAACCCTCGAGGTGTGTGTGTGTCTGACTGGGGGCCATAGGGACTCAGTCTGCTATCCTGAGAGGAAATTCATAGTGAAGCATAAAAGCCTCCTGGGTGGGACGGGCACAGTGGCTCATGCCTGTAATCCCAGCACTTTGGGAGGCCGGGGTGGGCGAATCATTTGAGGTCAGGAGTTTGAGACCAGCCTGGCCAACATGGTGAGACCCTCTCTCTACTAAAAATACAAAAATTAGCCGGGCATGATGGTGTGTGCCTGTAATCCCAGCTACTCGGGAGGCTGAGGCGGGAGAATCGCTTGAACCCAGGAGATGGAGGCTGCAGTGAGCCGAGATCTTGCCACTGCACTACAGCCTGGACAACAGAGTGAGACTCTGTCTCAAAAGATAGATAAATAAATAAATAAATAAATAAAAATAAAGCCTACTAGGTTTTTAGGAAACCATTTCTCCTCTTTTACATGAATGAAAGGAGATGTGGGACTTCCTACAGTTTCGGCAGCCACACGGTTCAGTGCTGGACTTCCAGCCAGACGACGCAGTGAGCCTGTGCTATGGTTGCCTCTCTCTGTTCCACACACACAGCAGTCAGGAACAAAATAGAAACACTGATAAACAAGAGGACATGGTTGGACCCCAACTAAAATGAGTGTCTTTGTGTACCAGAAGCAGACCAGAAATGCAAACTGGTGAGTGGGGCCGGGGGCCTGCTGGCCTTGGGTCTGGAAACAGCAGTAGCTGCCAGACGCAGAGCTCCTGGTAAGGGAGCAAAAGTGCTCCATGCCACACCGGGGCCAACAGCCAGGCATGTGGAAGTCAGGGCTGTGGGGGCGTTCCCTCTGCTTGTGAAAAGAATCACGGGGAGAAAAAGCCAGCTGTCCACAAATAGCTTGGGGCTTGAGCAGTGGGAAGTTGAGGACAGATTCTACACTAGGTGCTGTTCCAAGCCACCCGCTGGCTATGTGTTTGTAGCTGTGATGTCCTCATACTACAGCAGAGTGGAGCCCTGCAATGCTGTTGTAAGACCTGATTCTCAATGGGGCCTGGGGTCCTAGCTCAGGATAGAGACAGAGTGGAAAACAACAACAACAACAACAAAAAAAAAAAACAGATGTAAAAACAAAGCAGAAAACCCTCCAACTCACTGTAAAGTTGCAAGCCAAAATAGACAAGACACAATGGTAAGACAGTCAACAAGGCTGGGTGTGGTGGCTCATGCCTGTAATCCCAAAACTTTCGGAGGCTGAGACAAGAGAGGTCAGAAGTTCAAGACCAACCTGGCTAATATGGTGGAACCTCATCTTTAGGGAAAAAAAAAAGAAAAGCAGCCAACAACATCACCATGTGGAATATGAATTCGCTCCAGATTAAATTAATTTTGTGAAAGTCTTACAAAGAATTAACAAAGTTTAGGATGCCAAAAATGGCAAAAGAAGGCTTAATATCCATTGGAAATGAACAAGCCATGAATGAAGGCAGATCAGAATGAAACAAGAACAAGTAGATGTGAAAAGAATCAATTTGAGATCTTGGAAATAAAAAGTTTGTTCATTAAAAAAAAAAAGTGGCTGAGTGTGGTAGCTCACACCTGTAATCCCAGCACTTTGGAAGGCTGAGGTAGGTGGATCACAAGGTCAGGAGATCGAGACCATCCTGGCCAACATGGTGAAACCCTGTCTCTACTAAAAATACAAAAATTAGCTGGGTGTGGTGGCACGTGCCTGTAGTCCCAGCTACTCGGGAAGCTGAGGCAGGAGAATCACATGAACTCCAGAGGCGGAGGTGGCAATGAGGCGAGATTGCACCACTGAACTACAGCCTGGTGACAGAGTGAGACTCCATCTCAAAAAAAAAAAAAAAAAAAAAAA
>PVKV010027314.1:0-26607 GCA_004027835.1 Alouatta palliata | reverse complement strand
CAATTCTCCTGCCTCAGCCTCCCGAGTAGCTGGGACTACAGGCACGTGCCACCATGCCCAGCTAATTTTTTTGTATTTTTAGTAGAGACGGGGTTTCACCATGTTGACCAGGATGGTCTCGATCTCTTGACCTCGTGATCCACCCGCCTCAGCCTCCCAAAGTGCTGGGATTACAGGCGTGAGCCACCGCGCCCGGCTACATTTTTTTAAGAAAAATGATGGATACGATACAACATGCAGACTATCTGGCACATAGTGGGCACTCAAATATTTGTCGTATATTTGGATGAATAGCAGAGAACTTGCATTTTTGTGTAATTTTTTATCATCGTATAATCAAAATCCAAAATTGTAGCAACATCCACCAGGCAAAGAGCTCAATGGGCTCCCCAAGCCCCCTTGCCACACCTGCTCCTGCTAGCCCCTGGCATTGGAGTGGCTTGTGGCCAGCACCCTCTCCCTCCCCTGGTGATGACCAGAAGACAGAAAAAGATGCAGGAAGGGGCTTCTCAGTGTGCTCTCGTCCATCCACAAATAGGCCAAAGGGCCCCTCCTCACCCCTGACCCCGTGCCCCTCACACCTTCAAGGCGGCGCTGGGGGAACTGCACTGAGGGAACTCCGCTCAGAGATGCTGAGACCCTTGCGCAGGGGAGTTGTGCTGCCAGGGGCTGCCCCTCTCAGGAACCGTGGGTCAGGGTGCTCTTTCCTACACTTTCCTCTTTTGTCACCGATCTTCACAGGTCATGCTCCTTTATCACAACCAATAGTCTTGTGAAACAAAGCTTCTGAGAAATCAGAGTAAAATTCTACAGCTCTGGCCCTAAGACCTGGAAAGAACCTGAAGAACTGTGCTTTGAAGGTCCAAGAAGGGAAAGGAGAAGAACGCCACCCAGGAAGGCAGGGCAACAGGCGCACCTGGATAGCTGGGAAAGCCACATGCAGTGCTGCGCAGGAGGAAATGCAGAAAGGACAGGCACAGTCAGGTCCATCACATCACTGCCCAGGACGAGCAGGAGAAGGAGGCAGCTCAGGACGGAGAGGCAGGAAGGGCGGGAGAGGCAGGTGGGCAAAGTGGGGCGGAGCCCTGTCCTGTGGAACAGACACACACGAAGTGAGAGGAGCTGAAGGACGGCTTGGAAAAGAGGCTGTGGCGGAGCCCTGTCCTGTGGAACAGACACACGCGAAGTGAGAGGAGCTGAAGGACGGCTTGGAAAAGAGGCTGTGGCGGAGCCCTGTCCTGTGGAACAGACACACGCGAAGTGAGAGGAGCTGAAGGACGGCTTGGAAAAGAGGCTGTGGTGATGCTGGCCCAGAGTGAGTGGCGAGGCCCATGGGAGCCCAGCGGTGCCTGGGGCTGGGGCCCGGGGACTGAGCTGGGGCTGCCTGGCCCAGCCTCCCAGTCAGGTGCAGAGCAGGGTGGAGGTGAATCTGAGTCAGGGAGCTGAAGAAAGTGTCCTCTGAGAGATGCTGCCACACATCCTCTGGAAAGTCACAGGTTAAAACTAGATCTGGTGACATTCGTTTTGGTGAAGGGAATGAGGTGAAGCTCCGTGAGGGGGTCTGGCTTGGGCCGGCTCCTCAGTGACACAGGCTCCTGGGGTCCCAGCACCAGCCCTGACCGCTGCTGGCACCACAAAGCTGGTCACCCAACGGCTGCCCTGCAGAGAGGACAAGACAGACAGAATAGAATCCACGAGAGCAGACGAGCACGTGGTCCCCCCACAGCCCCGATCACCGAGACGGTCAAGGCCCAGGCCAGCTCCCTACCTTCCACCTCCCTACAGCTGGTTGTGGCCATAAGACAGCTCCACCAATGAACATCAACACCAGTGTTTTAGGACTTCGGAGTGACTTTTAAAAGTAGGCTGGGTGTATCACCCAACCCAGGAAGTCCTAAAAAGTGAGGGGATACCAGGCACAGACCAGCAGCATCAGGATGTGCACACCACGGAGCGCCCTTTAGCTCTTCCCCTCCCTCCGTGCCCCACCTTACATGTTATTATCAGAGCGCTCGAGTAATGCCCCCAACCCGGCAGTCACTCCGCAATGCGATTATGAGTGGTGAGGGGTTTGGGGAGTCAAAGCAGGAAGGGAGACGGAGCTTGGATCCCCAAGGGACCCGCATTCCTGCCTTGCGGGTGCTTGGACTGAAATCTGGGTCTCCCACAGGGGAGCTGCTCATGAGCAAATCACTCAGCTCCCACCTGCCTTCATAGTCTCTGAAATGGGGGCACCCAAGTGCCCATTGTGAGGGCAGGTGCCAGCGCCCTTTACAGAGAGGCTGGATGTTGGCTGGGAGGGAGCTGCTCATGTAAGTCTTGACAAAACGCTGCCCAGACCAGAGCTCTGAGGAGGACAGAAGGGGGAGAAAACTGAGGCAGAGGCCAGTGAGGGGGCAGTGATGGGGAGGGGCCAGTGCTGTGCCGCTGTGCCATAGCCTTCCCGGACCCTGGTGGGCAGGCTCAGAGCTCGCCAGGCCCCCCTCACGCCCTGGGAGTCCACCTGAGCAGCCGGCATGTCTGGAACGGAGGCTTCCACTGAGCAAACGTTGCACAGAACCTGGCGACACACACACTCTGGTGCGGGGATGCTGATGGCCATACAGGTGTCAGCTCAACGTTCACTAACAACTTGTTCCAAAGGAGCCAGGGAACAAGGCACAGACAGGGACTGAAGGATGTTTTTGGGTTCCTTCCCTCACGAATCATCATCAGTGCACTCACGGGAGCCCATGAATGGTGAAAAAACAAAGCTGTGAGAGAGAGGTTTCCACATAAAACAAAAGTGAGTGTTAAAGTGTGAAACAGGTTTGGCCCTCACCCATCCTCTCTGGGAGAGAGGGTTTCCCCGCCCACACCCCGAGAAGCATCAACACCGGGCTGGCCCCCTGGCTCGCCTCTTTGTGAGCTCAAGGATTAATGGAACTAAGTCATCAACACTTGGCTGAGAAGTAGGGCCTCGCCACCTTCTTCCCCCTCTGCTCACAAATGGCCCTGAGGAGTGTCAGAGATCAAAGGGGCCAGTGCCCCGGCCTTCTGCTGCTCAGCCCCATAACTGCCCTCAGAGGACAGGAATTCACACCCGCTGGGGGCGGAGGGAGCCCAAGCTGTGGAGGACCGTGTTGGCTGAGGCATCATCTGCAAAGGTGAGTGAGCTTGGACTTTCAAAAGGCGGCCCCAAGCCCCATAGGGGTAACAAGATAAAAGGTGTCTCCCTTGTGCAATTCACATCCCAGTGGGTCCTTTTTTCACAGTCCTTGGCTTGAGGCCTCTGATGCTGCTTTTCACAAGCTGACTGGGTGTCTCCAAGGACCCAGAAGGGCCCGGGACCTCTCCCTTTTCTCACCCGCTCCCCCATTGGCGAGGCTGCAAGCTGGATTCTGAGCTGTTGATGAGCCTTCACCAGGAGGAGTCAGGTTGAAGGGTACAGAGGGAGGGGGCTGCTGTTGGGAATGGATGGAGACGTCAAAATGTGAAGAACTGAAGCTAGTAAGTGGGTGCAGCAGAACGACAGGGATGTCAACAGCCAGCCGAGCTTCCTGAACTTTTCCCTCTAAACTGGCTTTGCTTCAAGGAGAACAACTACACTGGCCATTCCCGCACGCATCTCCGGCCCTCACCTACGTGAAATGAATGTGTTCACTGAAGGCCGTGACTGGGAGGCTAGCAGATGATTTTTTTTTTTTTTTTTTTTTTTTGAGACAGAGTCTCACTCCGTCACCAGGCGCCACGCTGGAGTGCAGTGGCGCGACCTCGGCTCACTGCAACCTCTGCCGCCCGGGTTCAAGCAATTCTCCTGCCTCAGCCTCCCGAGTAGCTGGGACTGCAGGCGCGCGCCACCACGCCCAGCTAATTTTTTTTGTATTTTTAGTAGAGACAGGGTTTCACCATGTTGACCAGGATGGTCTCGATCTCTTGACCTCGTGATCCGCCCGCCTCGGCCTCCCAAAGTGCTGGGATTACAGGCGTGAGCCACCGCGCCCAGCTGGAGATGATTTTAAGCTGATGTCACAATGCCTGTGGCTTGGCCACTGTCATGGAACAATGTTTTGTCTGAAACTCTTCAAATGATGTTTTGGAAGCTGCTTCTGCTCGTGTTGGTGAATGCTGTTGCAGTAATAAGTCTGAGTAGCTGATATTCTGTTCCTCTCACAATTCTTTGGCTGTGGAAACCTCAGCCTCCTCACACAGCATATTCCAGGCAGGCTGAGCCCGGCATCCTAAACTCTATAAAATACCATTTCAGGAACAACTGGGGTACTGTCTACAAGAAATTCTCTCAATAATAGCTGGTATATGAAGTAATGAGATGGTTGTTAATAGAAAAATATTTCCTAGAATAGACAATTTTTTATTCAAACATTTGCCAACATGAAAATTATGTTCACAGCATTGCAGTGGGTCATTGCCTTCCTGACAGTTTTCCTAAAGCCTGAGGGATTCCCACACCATTTACCCTTTGTGTTGGCACACCAAAGAGCAGCATCCTAGTGCTCTGAGTCACAGTGACAAAGCCTTCAAGTAGGTCCGCCCTTTAGCTATAGATGGAGCAGATGCCCCCTCTAGAAGAATCTGCCTACATCTCATGCCTGGAGCTGGCTTCACTCTATAGACAGGCAGAAGGAGAAAATGCAACCAGTTTCCAAAAGAGGCATAATTTAGAGGTGGCCAGGCTCTGATCCAGGTGCAGCCCATGCTGCGATGGCAGAAGCTGCTCCCCTCGACCCTCAGCCCCGACTGAGCTTTGCCCCATAACTGCTCCTGTGACAAGCAAGTGAATTAGCTAGTGTGAAGGATGGCCATCCAGGACTGAGGTTCTTGACAGACTCTGTCAACAGAGGTGCTGGCTGAGAGTGGGCTCTGGCCGTGGCACACTGGTCCCTCTGGGCACAAAACGAGAACTGTTCATTTCGTGTCTCCCATTAAGCAGCTGTCAGGCGACAGTGGCTTTTGGTCCCCGTGTCCTGTGAGACGGTTTCAAACAGGTGGTCTATACAGGTTTTAAAAATTCCCTATCCCATTACTAGTTCCCAGAGCTATCCAATTCCCCTTCCTTCTTCTGGGGAGAATGTTGTTACGAACAGAAACCCTGAACCGGAGGGTGCTTCTTCTTTCTTTCTTTCTTCCATGTTATTCCTCCGCCTCCTCAGAAGACCCACGACCAAACACAGGAGTCATCTTCCCTTTTGGGGCTGAGTTGCTCCAGAAAGGCTCGGAGTGGCTGACCAGCTTCTGTGGATACAGATGGGTGCCCACAGCCATCTCAGCAAATGCCAATGCTTTTCAGCAAATAAAGCCAAAGGGGTGGCTGACGATGGCTTTGGGGCTGCAGTATGTCTATGCTGGGTGACATTGTCTGGGGGACGCAGCCCTTTCAAAGTAGCCTGTCAGGTAGCCTTTCTATTCAAAGTGTCATGTAGCTTATACTTATTTAAATGAGTGAAAACTTGCCTTCTTTGGAGACATTTTAACATAGACAAGACCATTGGACTTGGAGGAGAACATGCAGGCCATCTGGTCTAGTATTCTAGCAGGGGTGCCACGGAATCTCCTGTGTGCTCTGAGACCAGTGACATGCTGTGGTCTCAGGTGGGGACACAGAATCTCCTGTGCGCTCTGAGACCAGTGACGTGCTGTGGTCTCAGGTGGGGCCACGGAATCTCCTGTGCGCTCTGAGACCAGTGACGTGCTGTGGTCTCAGGTGGGGCCACGGAATCTCCTGTGCGCTCTGAGACCAGTGACGTGCTGTGGTCTCAGGTGGGGCCACGGGATCTCCTGTGTGCTCTGAGACCAGTGACATGCTGTGGTCTCAGGTGGGGCCACGGAATCTCCTGTGTGCTCTGAGACCTGTTGGGAGGAGGTCTTGACATGTGTTTGATGGAGTATATGTTATTCGCTGAGAGGTGATGGCAAGGAACACCAAGCCATCTCCAGGCAGGAAACTGCTAGAATAAGTAAACAGTATGTACCGGTCATGCACTAGCTAAATCAGCTCCCAAAACAAAGGATATTGACCTTGTCCCCATTGCTGACTCGCAGAGTGATTTTCAGCTTATTTCTATCTTAGTAGTGAACAGGCACTATCTGCCTGTGGAGTCTATCTTTATTCTATGAAGAACACTGAGCACCTGCTTATTAAAAATAATCACTTGTTCACAAAGAATAAATACGTGGGTCAGAGTCTGCTCTGGGCTGTCAGCTGGGAAATGCTGGCAGACCCCTGGTGTCCCACTCTGATCCCACTTTTACACTCTGTTTTTGTTTCTGTTTCTTAATTCCTTCAGTGCCACCTAGGTTGGGGTCTCTATGACTGAGCTGGTCTCGGCAGAGATCATTCATGGGCTGTGGCCTCGGGGGGGCCCATGGAATCTCCTGTGTGCTCTGAGACCAGTAACACGCTATGGACTCAGGTGCAGTTCTGACTCGGTCAGCCTGGGGGGACTGGTAATGTGCACTCTTAAAAAGGCATCAGGATTGATTCTAATCTGTGGCCATGTTGAGAATTATTGTGTAGATAAAAAGCAGAAGCCAAGGTATTGGTTCAAACATGTTTTGTGACATATTTGGGGGATGTAACCCTTGGAAATTGGCAGTCACCCTGGGATTCCTGGACTGGTAGCTATGGGACCTCCCAGATGCCAAAAGTGTAGCCCCAGATTCCCCACGTAAAATCAAGGGTTCTGCTAACTGTTTTCCAGGTAACATAAAATGCACTTTGTTTCCTGACTGATTTGGGGTGTTTGTTCACTGCAATGTAACAAGCACATTAAGTAATGTTCATGCCTGGTCCTCTGGGAAATACTATATTTTATGTGCGCATATATACAAATCCTACTGCCTGTGTTCAGGAAGGGGAAGGGAGAGGGATCTCCCCAGGCAGGGAGAGGACCATGCTGCACGTGACGGGGCACTAGCTTCTGTGCTCTAAGCAGGGGACTCTCTCTGCACTGGAAGGTAAGATAAACTCATCGCTTTTAAAATGGGTGCCCCTCATGTCCTCTTCGTGCATCCGTGCTGTAAGCATCTGTAACCAGCTGTGTTTGTCTCAAGCCAAGAACTGAGACATAGTTTCAGGACCAGACCTCTTGGTTGGGACCTAGAATGTCAGCTCCCACAGCCACCTAATCCCTAATCACTGGCCATCCTGAATTAAGCCTTCAAATCAGCCACACAAATTTGCTTGATATTATTATTATCAGCCAATACTTGAAAGAATTTAGATATCACTGAACGGAAGTTGGGGGATTGACAGAATAAAAGCTCTTCTTTACTTCTCTGGCCCAGAATGCTAGGTTGTGAGGACCTCAGGCAAGATTTTGGTGATCTGAGGTCAGGAAGCCTGCTCTTCAATGAATTCTGATTTTCTGATTGACGACACAGTCAGAGAACACATCAAGAAGTGCCTATGAGCCTCAATAGCAACGAGACCACATTAATCAACTCCCTGGAACAATCTTTCTGCAATCTTTCTGTTTTATCTAAGAAAAGAGACCAAAAAGTAATGTACATTGCTGTTTATCCTCCCACATACATAACAGCGCTCCTATTAGGGTAGGTCTGGGGAGGTGCTGGTCTTCTCACGCTTTCTATGCAGTAACATCTTCCAGTTAATCCGCTCCCTGCCTCCACACTACTCTTCGTTGATGTGGGATTTTGTGGCATGCCTCGGCAAACATGAGGACAGAATTTGGCCCTGTCTCGCCCCACACAGCTCAGGTGCTGGGCAGGTCGGTGTTGGCTTCCTGTAGGCCCTGCCTCTTGTGACCGTCTGACCTGGGCTGACACTGGGGACCTTGACAATGCTGGTGCAAAACTGTCTAAAGTCACGTCCAACCAGCTCTAACTCTTCCTTCAGCAGCCCTTTCCCACCTTCCTCAATGGGAAAAGCCAGCATCCTCTAAAGGTAGACCAGTCTCTCTTTTTGAGAATTTGGAAGACTGGAGAAGAGACTGGGGAAATTAACCCTTCAGTTGGATTTGACAGTCAGAGGGTTATTTGTTTCTCCTTTTTCTCCATAACTTTTTTAAGGTTGAGGAAAAAAGCTTGTGTATCCCAGGCATCCTCCTGTGAGGTCCGTGGGCTGGGATGGCAGGTAAGCTAGTACCTGGGACTGTGTGTGTGTTCCAGAAACATATTCATACATATACCCTGGAGCAATGGAAAACAGTCCTGTCCCCACTACCTCTCTGTAAAAAAAGAAGAAATCCAACAATAAAACCAACGAGAGTATTTGCAGCTGGATCAACAGTTTGTTTCCTAGTTAAAAAGTCTCGAGGAAACGCAACAGAAAGAATTGGAGGGAAGAAGCAGGCCCAGCCCTGAGTCAGAGAAGGAGAGGAGGAGGACAGGGAGAAACAACGGAAATGTTAGGTAAATTCATGGTTTTCCCAAAGCCTCCTAGAAGGCAGCAGTGACAGAAATTGCATTCCAGCTGAACAGGATGGTCAGCCAGGCTCCTGCTCTTCCTGGCAGAGTCTCTGCACCCGGACACTGGGCTCACAGAATGCACTCACAACCCGAGGCAACCCCACCAGGCCCTTAGGCTCCAAGCAATCACCTCCACTGACTTCTGCTTCAAAACTGTTTGTGCTCTAAAACTTAAAACAGAGCCACTTATTCTGGAAGACCTCCAAAATATCTCGGAAAAGGTTCGGAGCCGGGGCCTCTGAGTACCTTGGTGGCTAGCATTTGCCAGGACTTGGTTCATCCACTTCTAAAGTGGCAGGAGCACACTGACCCGGAGCCACACAGGCACAGCTTCCCTGCTGTGTGCCAAGCATGGGGTCTCCTCCCACACCCAGCAACCACAGGCATCTGGCTGTTGAATCATGGAATGGCTTAACTTAGTTACACCCCAAATAACTGGGTGCTCCCCAAACAGGATATCATATGCACTTCAATCCGGCAATGGTTCCTCCCATAGCCAGAGCCCAGGAATCAAAAGAGACATGAAACTGGTCTCCCTCACTGCAGAATCTAATAACCCATGTGAGGACCTTTGCTGTATGTCCCCTTAACTTTAGGCCGTGCCGATGTAGAGGTTTTGGTTCTCAAAAGAAGACATAATTGTTCGATGAATTGAAGTTGAAACCGCCACCTGGTCATTTCACGCTCCTCATGCTACTGAATCAATAGACAAAGAAAGGGGTTACTGTGTGCCCTGGGATGACTGATCCCAGTTACCCGGGGGAAATTGGACTGCCACTATGAAAGGAGAGAAGACAGACTATGCCTGGAATTCAGGGATATTTCCAGATCCAGGTAAAGATGAATTGAAAATTAAGCAACGTGCCAAAGGTAAAATCACAATAGATTCAGACCCTTCAGAAATAAAGTCTTGGGTTATCTTACAATGTAAAAAAACTCCATCAAGATGAAACAATAGATAAGGGCAAATGAAATCCACGGAAAAAAAAAAAGTAGGAAAATGAAATTATTATGAAAAAAAAAAAAAGAATCTCGGTACAGACCTTATACTTTTCACAAAATTAACTCAAAATAGATTATAGACCTAACCCTAAACAAAGGTCGGGTGTGGTGGCTCATGCCTGTAATCCTAGCACTGTGGGAGGCTGAGGCAGGTGGATTGCCCGAGCTCAGGAATTCGAGACCAACCTGGGAAACATGGTAAAACCTTGTCTCTACTAAAATACAAAAAAAATTAGCCAGGCATGGCGGTGTGCACCTGTAATCCCTGGGAGGCTGAGGCAGCAGAATCACTTGTACCTGGGAGATGGAGGTTGCAGTGAGTCAAGATCGAGCCATTGCACTCCAGCCTGGGCAACAGAGCGAGACTCCATCTCAAAAACAAAACAAAAAAACACACAAAACACAGCTTCTAGAAGATAATGTAGGGGGAAATACCGAGACCTTAGGCTTGGCAATGAGTTTGTAAATACACCATAATAATGATCCACGAAACGAAATATTGTTAAGTTGGACTTCACTAAAATTAGAAGCGTCTGTTTGTCAAAGACATTGTCAACAGAATGAAAAGACAGGCAACGGACCAGGAGAAAATGTTTGCAAAACACATATATGGCAAAGGGCTTGCATGTAATGTATACAAATAACTCTTAAAACTCAACAATTAAAAAGTAACCTTGTTAAAAATGGGGAAAATATCTGAACAAACCCCTCACTAAAGAAGATACACAGATGACAAGTAAGTATATAAAAGATGCACCCAGAGTTTGAGGCTTCAGTGAGCCATGATTATACCATCGCACTGAAGCCTGGGTGACTGAGACCATGTCTCCAAAAATCAAACACACAAACAAAAAGCAAAAAAAAAAAAAAAAAAACCAAAACAAATAAAAGATAATCAATAACATATGTCATCAGGGACTTGCAAATTAAAGCAATGAAATACCACTACATATCTATTAGAATGGCCACAATCTTTTAAAATGGCATCAAATGCTGGTGAGGATGTGGAGAAAAAGGGACTCTCATTCACTGTTGGTGGGAATGCAAAATGGTACTTGGAAAGATATAGCAGTTTCTTACAAAACTAAATGTCTTAACATACAATCTGGCAATCATGCTCCTAGGTATTTACTCAGATGAGTTGAAAAATATGTCCACACAAAAACCTGCATACGAATGTTTAGCAGCTTTATTCATAAGTACCAAAAGCTGTCCTTCAGTAGGCTAGTGGGTAAACAAACTGCGTTATATCCAGAAAATCAAATATTATTCAGTCATAAGGCAAAATGAGCTATGAAGCCACGAAGACATGGCAGAACTTTAAATTCATATCCCTAAGTAAAAGAAGCCAGTCTGAAAAGACTACATCCTGTATGATTCCAACTACGTGACAATCCATAAAAGACAAAACTGCGGAGATGATGAAAACAGCAGTGGTTTCTGGAGGTTGGGAGAAGGAGGGAGAAAACAGGCAGAGCACAGGGGAGTTTTAAGGCAGTGAAGTTATTCCACATGGTACCATCATGATAGACACATGATATTCCCCAAAACCCACAGAAATGTTCAACAGCAAGAGTGAGCCCTACTGTAAAGTATGGACTTCAGTTAATAATCATAATGTACCAACGTGGTTTATTAACTGGAACAAATGTCCCACGCTAATGCAAAATGTTAATAATAAGAGAAAAGACGTGTGTAGAGAGGGGAGAGTGCAATGTGAGAACTTTCTGCATACAGTTCAATTTTTCCGTAAGTCTAAAACTGATGTTTTAAAATAGTCTATTAGCTGGGTGCGGTGCCTCACACCTGCACTTCGGGAGGCTGAGGCGGGTAGATCACCTGAGGTTAAGAGATCAAGACCAGCCTGGCCAACATAGTGAAACCCCGTCTCTACTGAAAACACAAAAAATTAGCCAGGCATGGTGGTGCACACCTGTAATCCCAGCTACTCAGGAGCCTGAGGTAGGAGAATTGCTTGAACTTGAGAGGCGGAGGTTGTAGTGAGCCAAGATTGAGCCACTGCACTCCAGCCTGGGTGACAGATCAAGACTCAGTCTCAAAAAAAAAGTCTATTAATTTAAAGTAATGACTAACGTATCAGTAGGCTGTAGAAAAAGTCTCAGATCTGATGAAAACTATAAACCATGGGTTCAAAAAACTCAACACAACTCAAGCACAAGAAACACAAACAAAATAAACCATAGTACATTATAAATTGCTTAAAACCAATAAAAAAAGAGAGAACCCCAAAAGCAGTCAGGAAACACACAAAATGTGCAAAGGAACAAATTAGAATGACAGCCAACTCCTCGTCAGAAATAACGCAAGGCAGAAGGCAGCTGGTTAACATGTTTAAAGCACACACAGAACAACGTGTCAACCCAGAATTCCACGCCTAGCAAAAATATCTTTCAGAAACAAAGTAAAGATTTTTTAAACATATAGAGGTTGAAGGAATTCATCCCCAGCAGACCTCCTCTATAAAATTGGTGAATATATATATAATATATATTTTTAATTATATATATAAATATATATATTTTTTAAATTATATATGTGTGTGTGTGTGTGTATATATATATATATATATGTATTTTTTTGAGACATGGACTCACTCTGTCACCCAGGCTGGAGTGCGTGTGCCACCATGCCAGTCTAATTTTTACATTTTTAGTACAAGCGGGGTTTCACCACGTTGGCCAGGCTGGTCTCAAACTCCTGACCTCAAGTGATCTACCCACCTCACCCTCCCAAAGTGCTGGGATTACAGGCTTGAGCCACCATGTCTACCTTTCAATATTTTTAACGCAGATGTAATCACATACAAACATAGGTACAGAGACATATTTGGTCTTTTGGGTCACTGTTTAACAGCATGTAATAATTTTATCACTTTTCCGAATATTGCTTTTCTCATTCATAAGACCTAACTGACATCCCTTGATGTCAATGTTTTCATAGATATACAATACTCTAAGTTGCATATATTCCATAAATTACTTAGTTCCTGTTTAAAAAGAACATTATTGAGGTCACCTGTGGCCTAGAGATAAGGTACGGGACACATAAGGCCGTAGCATAGCAGCTTTGAATTTTCTTCCGTGTTGGTTATGTGTATGTTTGTACATATTATTTTCCTCTACTCTTTTTCTCCTGTTGTTTTATGTATAATCAATGATGGTGGTTAACTTTACAATGTAGTTTTTAGATTTAGAACATTTGGGTGGCATTTTGCTTGGATTCAAGTGGGACTTTACATCACACTGAGATGGATACAGCGACTAATGGAAATTTCATTCCACCTCTCTGGATGAGAGCAACATCGTTGGTACAAATTACGGCTGTGTCTTATTGGAAATAAGCATGAAGTTGTTTTTTGTGGCAGTGCAAATACCGGCAAAGGGAGTCAATGGAAGTGAGTGGGAGGACTGTGCCTCCTGTTTACCTTAGTTTCTCAGCTAATTTTCTACATTCGGTTTCGTAATGCTGGGGCTAAAACGACATTTCTCAGTCTAGTTTGTGTGGCTGTAACACACTCTCTGAGACTGGGTAATTCATAATGAACAGAAATTCATTTTCTAACGGTTGTGGAGGCCGGGGAGGCCCAGCTCAAGGCAACAGCTTTTGGCAAGGGTCCTGTTGCTGTGCCATTGAATGAGAGGGGAGGGAAGGGAGGAAGGACGCACACCAGAGGGTCAAGCTTGCCCTTTCATGACAGCATTAATTCCACCCATGAGGTCAGATCCTCACGGTCTGATCATCCTCAGAGCTGCCGCTTCTTAACGCTGTCATACTGGCAGTTCAGTTTTGCACAGATTTTGGAGGGACAAGCACTCAAACCACAGCACTCTGCAAACTCCTCTTGCCAGATAGCTGCCTTCTTATGACTTGCATTTCCCGGGATAGCAGGCTTCTTCGTAGGTTCTGCCAACGAGAGCTCCTAGGAGTTTGAAAGATGAAAGGAGAGGAGCGACTTCCTCCTGTTTGCTGTGTCTGTCGGTTTGCTCCAGTCCGAGTTTAGTCCCACCCACTTCCCCCGCTCATGCTGAGCAGAGCTGCAAGGAACCCTGCTCTGAGCACTGCTTACCTTAGATTCTGGTAACTTTACCTCTCTTTTCTGCACCACCACCCCCAGCCATGGAGTGGCAGCTGCTTTAGTTCCTTAATCTCTGGGTTGTTTAGCCTCCCATTTTGCCCTTCCAGCCTTGCAACACCTATGTAACCAATTCATCTGGTTAATTCCCTCTGTTTGAATTACCAGTGCAGTTTTTACTCCTGTGTAGATCCTGACTGACACAAATCCCATCTCACCATGTGAATCTTAGAGTCTGAGTAACATAACCCTACCTAACACATCTGACATCACAACCTCAATTAGGGAGCTAAAAATCAGTTAGCGTAGTCCTCCAGTCTATAGGTACAGTGAACAGAGAATGCCCATGCAATCCCCATAACAAACAGCTCATGCCTTCCTAGCCCAGTACTGATTGCAGTGGAATCGCTTTGCTGAATACTTACTGAACATCAGCTACCACCTATTCACATGAAGAATGTGAGTGTAGAAGCTCTGTCATCCCCGCCTGCCTTCAAGGTGCTTTTCACAGGGGAGGTCAATATTCTCCAATGTGGGACAGGTGCGTGACAGTTATGTGCAAAATAATTTGGGAGGAAGAGGAAGTAAAGATTTAAAATGGCTCTTCCCTGCACGCGCTCTCAGCACGCACCACCACTTGCATGTTATGCATTTGTTTACCGCAGTTAAAATAGGAACTCCGTGAAGGAGCGCCTTTCATCTGTTTCATTCACTAAATAATTCCCAGTACCTAGCAGAGTGACCAACACATGGCAGGTACTGAACACAAACTTTCAAATGAATGAATGAAATTATCAAACAAGTGAACAAAAAGATATGCTTGAAGAGGCTTTGTATAATATTAATAACATCAATAAAGTGTGAACAATTTAAATAACAATATAGGATAGATTGCTTAACCTTTGGAAATATTTTGAGCCATGCATCCATTAAAAATGAAACTCTGGGTGGCTCATGTCTGTAATCCCAGCTTTTGGGAGGCTGAAACAGGTGGATCCCTTGAACCCCAGAGTTTAAAATCAGCCTGGGCAACATGGTAAAACTCTGACTCTACAAAAAAAATTTAAAAAATTAGCCTGGCATAGTGGCATAGTGGCATGCACTCATAGTCCCAGCTACTCCAGTTACTCAGAAGGCTGAGGTGTGAAAATCACTTGAGCCTGGAATGTCAAAGCTTCAATGAGCCATGATTGAGCCACTGCACTCCAGCCTAGGCAACAGAGTGAGACTCTGTCCCAAAAATAAATAAACAAAACTCTGACAGTGTGCTTGTGCACATAAAGTTGTTCATGAAGTAACATTTTCTTTTTTCTTTTTTCTGAAACAGGGTCTTGCTCTGTAGCCCCGGCTAGAGTGCAGTAGTGCCATCTCGGCTCACTGCAATCTCTGCCTCCTGGGTTTGAGCAGCTCTTGTGCCTCAGCCTCCCGAGTAGCCGGGACTACAGGCACATGCCACCACGCCTGGCTAATTTTTGCATTTTTTGGTAGAGACAATGTTTCACCATTTTTCCCTGGCTGGTCTGGAACTCATGAGCTCAAGTGGTCGGCCTGTCTTGGCCTCCCAAAATGTTAGGATTACAGGTGTGAGTGACTGTGCCCAGCTGACATAGCATTATTAAATAAATAAAAGAAGCTCAAAAAACAAAAGTGTGCTGTCCAGTGTTCATTCCTGTCTTCTGAGTAGCACCCAAACTTGTTTCTGAGGACCATCTCTTTCCATCTTCAGCACGTGGCTTTCAGGGGTTTTAGCTCCTCGGGACTGTCTCCTCGCATAGCCAGTCAGCACATCCCATCCAGCTGGCCACATCTGCGGCCATGGCACCCAATTACGAAAAATAAGATTGTGACCAGGCACAGTGTCTCATGCCTGCAATCCCAACACTTTGGGAGGCTGAGGCAGGCAGATCACCTGAGGTCAGGAGTTCGAGACCAGCCTGGCCAACATGGCAAAACCCCATCTCTACTAAAAGTTCAAAAATTAACCAGGCATGGTGGTGTGCACCTGTAATCCCAGCTACCTGGGAGGCTGAGGCAGGAGAATCCCTTGAACACAGGAGGCGGCAGCCGCAGTGAGCTGAGATCGTGCCGCAGTGAGCCGAGGTCATGCCACTGCACTCCAGCCTCAGCAACAAGAGCAAGACTCCATCTCCAAAAAAAAAAAAAGATCGTAAGAGAGTTTCCTGAGGCTTCTGTTAAAAAGAAAATTTTATTTTCTTCTTAAGGAGCCGCTCAGTAAGACCCTTTCTCTTGCCCCGAGTGGTACAGCATGATGACAGGTCACTTTGCTGCCACGTGTGGTGGAGGATGGGGGCAATGGGCCCTACAGCTCAGACAGCAGAGTGAAGAGAAAGGGACGAACTCATTCAAACCACTTATTCAAGTCTCCCAGAAGCAAACCCTGCTCTGGAGTTTCAGTTTGGTAAGCTTATGCATTCCATTATTGCTTAGGTCCAGATGATTTGGGTTTTCTGTCATTTGGGATTAAAGGAGTCTGGACTATATGCAAAGCTTGATTCCAACTTTATTTTCTAAACATATTTTAAATATACAATCAAAATTTTAGAAGAATCATCAAAACCCACTATTTTCACCTACCAATCCTCTCCTCAATGTCTCCAAACAGGCGTTTTTGCTTTCATTCCTCCAAGAAATAGCTCTGATAGCCAGTGAGATTCATTTATACAGGAATGGAAAGAGAGTTTCCAGATAAATCCTGCAGGAGATCCCAGCAGCCAGTGGCAGCGTGGTTGTGGTGGATGGGTGTGAGAGAGTGACGGGGAGTGTGTGTGAGTGTGCAGAAAAGGTCAGAAAGAATGTGGAGGAAAAGGTTCAGAGTGGTTGTCTCTGGTTAGTATATTGCTTTTTTTTTTTTTCTTTTTACTTATTTCTATTTTCTTAACTTTCTAGAATAAACTTGTATATGATATCAATATAATTTTAATCTCAACCCAAGATGATATAGTACTTTGAGTTCCTAAGTCTGTTTGCTTAAGATGCAAATTCTTGGAAGTTACAACATGACACAGACTGGGGAGTTTTGTTAAATAGACTGAACAAAGCAAGAACCCAGACTGTAATTCCAGGTTTTCTGTTCCACTCTAGCTTCAGACTTTACGCTTAATTTTTAATAATGTGAACATCTGAGCACACCAGAAAGAATAATAAGAACCACAGAGAAAGAAGGCTCCTCTAGAATAATGACAATATTTTCTATATCAGAAATGGGAGCAGGCGGCCTCACTAGCATTATGGCACTTGCTAAAGTCACGAGGAAAGACCCTCCACGCGAGGGCCGTCCACACTATCTGCAGTTATGCTGCACAAGCTTCCTGGCCTTGGCCCCGTGTTCGGGGTGTGCCGGGAGAGAGTGAGGGGTTCCAAGGGAAGGCCGGAGGTGCTGGGGGGTCTCAGGCATCATAAGAAACAGTGACAACACGGATGTGCACAAGACAATAAGCCGAGACTCGCTCAGGAGGCCGTGAGCAGCCGTCGGTGCCTGTGGGCCAGGCTGAACACCTGTCAGGCAAACAAAAGCAAACTGAGAAGAACAAAGGGGACAGGGATTATTTTCACTCAAGTTCTCCTTCAGGCTCAGCAGGTGACGTCCAAGCTGCTTGGCCTGCCTTCCTTCAGACACTGAAACTCCGTGGACGGCATGCTGCCCAGAAAACCCCAAACGGCAACCCCGGCACCAAAGAAGGGAGAAGAAAACAAAGCGCAGATGGGAAATTCAGGCAGAGCCACACTGTGGCGATGTCAAAACTTCCCACACGCTCGCTAATTCCACAGAACCGTTTTGTCTGCCTGGCAGAGCCATTGATCTCCAGGGGCTTATAAGTCCAGTTAATGGAACTCTTACTCCATCCCTTTTCTATTCTTAAGGCCAGAAGTTGGGGAAAAGGAGGAAAATGGAGGAGCCACGGGTCTTTGCCAAACGAACAGAGCTCAGAGATAGCCAGAGCCCAGGCCCAGGGCACGGCGATTAGTAACAGAAACAGCTCCCAGTGGGGAAGCCCACGCCGTGCTACGTGCCAGCTTCTCCTGTGGCCTTTAGTCTTCACCCAGCTGCTATGAGGTGGAATTCTGCTATTGTCAAGACCTGTGCACACTAGAGACACAAGGTGTTCCCTGGGGTTGGGAGTGTGGATGTCACACGTCTTCCCTGTGCAACAGATGACAAGATTGAGTCACGAAGCAGCTCAGGAATTAGCCCAGGTTCCCACAGCTGGTATGTGCCTGGGTCATATTGACTTACAATCCTACCAACAAAATAAACATCACCAAATAACGTCACTTACGTGGCTTGGGGGTCAAGTCTTCATGGGTTAAGTTTAGACATACACATCACCATGATTTTTAAATATGTCCACAAATTCTTTGACATTCCTCCCTTCAAAAGGTAAAGTCTCATTCCTCTGCCTGTAAGTGTGGCAGGGCTTCACAACTCCTTACAAATAGAACATGAGCGATGAAGAGATGTCACTTGTCATAAGAAAGTGTGTGTACCCCTGCTCACTTTCTTGGGTCACTTGCTTTGGGGGAACCCAGTTGCCATGTTGTGAGGGCACTCAAGCAGCACTATGGAGAGTCCCTGTGGTGAGGAGCTGAGAACCCCCCACCCAACAGCCAACAGCAACTGGCCAGGCATGGAATTCAGCCATTTTAGAAGCAGATCTTCCAAGCAAGTCAAGATCGAGGTCAAGTCTTCAGATGACTTCAGCCTCAGCTTCATGGCAATGTCCTAAGAGACCCTGAGCCTGAACCACCCAGCAAAGCTACATTGACAGACTGGTTTAGAAGATAATCATTTATTGATCAAACCATTTAATTTGAGGAGGTAATTTGTCACGCATCAATAGATAACGAAGACATCCACGTTTATCTGCCTTATTCCTGTTATGAGACACCACAGTTGCCCAAGGCTGAAATTTAACGACAAAGTTATTCCCCAATCTCATGCTGCTCTCCCAGGGCACAGCTGGACTGACTTTCTCAGACCCCTTGCAGTGGGTGCAATGGGACTGAGGTACGGCCAGTGGAATATAGGCCAAAATGGTTAGACTGCTTCCAAGCCTGACTAATTAAGCCTTCTCAGAATGTGCCCCAGAATTCACATGTTGAGGCCCTATCTCCCAGTGTGACCATGTTTGGAGACAGGGCTATTGGGAGGTAAAGTTAAATAAGGTCGTAAGAATAGGGCCCTGAGCCAATAGGATCGGTGGCCTTACAAAAGAGGAAGAGAAATCTTTCTGAGGACACAGTAAGAAGACAGCCATCTGCAACCCAAGGAGAGAGGCTTCCCCAGAGCCTGACCCTGCTGATGCCTTGATCTCAGACTTCCAGCCTCCAGAACTGGGAGAAAACAAATTCCTGTTGTTTACATCACACAGTCGATGGTATTTTGTTACGGCAGCCTGGGCAGACTAACGCAGATTCCCCATGTTCCCGCTTTTCCAATCTGCCTGCTGGGTATTGAGACTCAGGACCACCTTGGAAATCACACCTGGAAGGTGGCAGAACCTCCGTCCGCTTAGTGCCTGAATGTCCGTATGGAGCAGAGACCTACCACCACCACTGCTATAACCACCCATCAGGAACACCCACCATGAGCTTCACAGGAAAGAAACTTCTTTCATGTTTTGCCACTGAGATTTCAGGCTTGTTCATTATGGCAGCTAGTATTCTGTAACTAATACAGGTTACATTCCTTGTGTTAATTGTATCAGAGTTTCTTTGTATGTATGCTAACATTAGGGAATCCCCATTTTATTAATTTCTTTTACTAGTCTGTAGTTTCAACTCCTGCGGACTGACTCAGAAAACAATGCTATAACACTGCTGTGGGTGAGGCCCAGTTTCCTGTTCAGGATAACGCATTCCAGTGCCTATACGAGCCCAGGGCTGGCTCTAATGGAGGCCATCAGACAACTCTTGTTCACAGGGTGAGAAATCTTCACTTTTCAGTGAAATATTTGCATGCCGGGTGAGAGGCAAGGCACATACAGGTTCTCTAGTAATGCCCAGGTGTGCTTTCTAGCAATGCTGGAATACCAGGTATTCCAGTAACATCCAGGTGTGCTTTCTAGCAGTGCTGGAATACTAGGTATTGTAGTAATGCCCAGTTGTGCTTTCTAGCAGTGCTGGAATACTAGGTATTGTAGTAATGCCCAGTTGTGCTTTCTAGCAGTGCTGGAACACTAGGTATTCTGGTAATGCTTGCTGTGCTTTCTCCCTTTTTCTGAAAGATGTTAATCTCCTACATCCAGGACATATTAACGTACTGTCCAAAATTCCCAAGGGGAATAAAACTTTCTTTCCCTGGTCACTGGGAAAGCTACATTCTCCCACAGAATTCAGTGTCGTGTTTGCTTACGTGGATTACAGTGGGTACCATTTCCTAATCCCTAACCTGCAGGTCAGAAATTCAGGTGTATATGAATGCATTACTTGACTTACATGCCTCAGTTTTTTGTTTTTTGTTTGTTTGTTTGTTTGTTTTTGAGATAGAGTTTCACTCTGTCACTCAGGCTGGAGTATAGTGGTACAATCCCAGCTCACTGCAACCTCTGCCTCCTAGGTTCAAGCAATTCTCCTTCCTCAGCCTCCTGAGTAGCTGGGACTACAGGTGTGTGCCACCATGCCTGGCTAATTTTTGTATTTTTAGTAAAGACAGGGTTTTGCCACATTGGCCAGGCTGGTCTCAAACTCCTGACCTCAGGTGATCTGCCTGCCTTGGCCTCACAAAGTGCTGGGATTACAGGCCTGAGCCACTGTACCTGGCCAGTTTTCTCATCTATACAGTGGACACAATGATAGTCTCTACCTCAAAGAAGTGCTGTGAAGATTGGGTTGGATAACTTGTCAATCATGGATGATAGTGACCAATGTACAATATCAGTAAGTCATGACTACTAACGTCACTGTGGTGATAGTGAAAGTGATTGCTATTACCTCTGCCAAGGCATAAAAGATCCCGGCCTCTGGGAAAAGTCCTGCATTGCATTCTGTTTTCTGGAGGAGCTCCCAGGACAGCCCTTTAACTTGGGCGTTGGGTGCAGTTGGCCCAGGACTTCTTGCAATTCTCTACCTGGCTACTGGTTCTACTGGCCACCTCAGACCTCTACCCTACAACAGCACAGCCACCCTGTCTTGGCAGACAGGCTACTCACAAGCAGGGCCCCAAGGGGCCCAGAGGGGATAGGGTACTGTAAGACTCACTTTCTTACCAGATGAGAGTTTTGAGTCCCAGTCAATGCGCTGTGCTGCAGGAACTTATCGGGAACTCCTTCCCTGGTCCCATGAAAGCATCACTCCACCACCCACCCTTGATTCCTAGCTCTGCTCTTAGTGCCTATTTCTAATGAGGACTAGGAGGTGGGGAGGAGAGGAAGGTGGGGAGGATGGTGGACATGTGAGGCCTGAGGCCCCAGGATCTCAGATTCCATGAAAGGCGGATTTGCAGCTGCCTCTCTTCCCCACACCTGCCAATCACCACATCCTGCAGGTCTGCCTCCTAAACACCTCCCAACTTACCACTTCTCTCCACCACAACTCTCTTTTTAATATTTATTTATTTATTCTGAGACAGGGTCTCACTCTGGTGCCCAGGCTGCAGTGCAATGGTGCCATCTTGGCTCACTGCAACCTCCATCTCCTGGGCTCAAGCAATTCTCCTGCCTCAGCCTTCCCAATAGCTTGGATTATAGGTGCATGCCACCACACGGCTGATCCCTAATTCCTGACCTCAAGTGATCTGCCCAGCCTGGCCTCCTGAAGTACTAGGATTATAGGCGTGAACCACTGTGCCCGGCCTCTTTTTTAGAACCCAGCCTTGGCTCTGACCTGATCTCTCTTCTTCCAGTTGAACAACTGCTGGAATGATTGATCAAAATCACAAGTCTCGCCACTCGTCCCTCTAGTTAAAATGCTTGGTTGGCTTCCTGAAGCCTTCAAAATGAAGTCCAGGCCTCTCCATCTGCCCTCTGCTCATTCTTCTTTACAAAATGTTACTGATTTTCCCACAGCTAGGGGAGCTTCCAGCTGCCACACCAAGGCCACATGTGCTGCTGGGCATAGAGGTTGCCAGACCGCTGCTTCTGCCTGCTGCTTTTTCAGTCTCTCCTGCTGAGCCACAGATGCTGGTGTGCCCAGGTTGCCCAGGTTCTTCATGGCTCATCTCTTCCCCAGGAATTTCACCCAGACCCATGCTTAACATTCACAACAACTCAGCACTTAAATGGCTGTTACCAGTCTATTAATCTGCCATTCACTTCCTCATTCATTTATTACATCAGTCACCAAAGATTTATTGCGTTTCTTGCATATCTGGAAGGAAAGGGTAGGAAAAAATGGCCACATATAAAGTATTGGATAGTCTAATGAAGAGATCAGAACAAGCACATAAACAAAGACAAGACCCTAAATGCCATAAGCAGGATATAAACAAGACCGGTGGGAGTCGGGAGAAGGCAGAAGTCGCTATCAGTAGTATCAGGAAAAGGTTCTTGAAGAGGGAAATTCATTCACTCATCACAAATTCACTGGGCACACACTATGTCTCAGGCACATAGGCATTTGGGAGGGACCCGAAAGGGTGAATAGAATTTTGACTGGGTTGGAAGAACTAAAGAGGAGTGGTGAAAAGGAGGCGTGGAGGGGCTGAAGGAATGGTAGGTAAGGAACAGGCAGAATTGGTTCTACCTTCTGACAACAGTGCTCAGGTTGGCCTGTCAAGGACTGCTGTGTCCTCTTCACATAACTGGGGAAAGCTGACCCTCACTTCCAGCTCCAGGGCTAGGCCCTCAGCCGCTTAAGTCAATCAGCATTTCCCGTCTTCCTGATAAGAGCAGTTACTTCCAGGACGGGCTTGTAGCCCAGCTAGAATCAATGGTGTTGGAGTACACAAGAGGCAAACACACAAAGCAAGCAGATAAATGAAGGAAGACTTGGACTCTGGGACTACACCAAGTCTCGCCTGAGGTCCTTTTACTGTTTAAGCCATTTCTCTTTGGGTTTTTCTGCTACCTGTAATCTACAGTCCTGTAGACACAGTGAATAAAGAGGTTGAGGCAGGAAAGCAGGAGAAGTCCAAGAAACTACAGATTTTTCTAGAAGTTAAGTAAGAAACAGGAAATAAATCTGCAAAGATAGATTTTTATCATTGCAATAACTCTTTAAATGTAATAATAATAGCAGTTATTATTTATAACGACCACTTATTCATGTTAGGTACTCTTTTAAGTTGTATATGTTAGTTGATTCACTTAGTCCAATGACATGGACTCAACCATTATCCCCCCTTTTTTACAGATGTGGAAACTGAGGCATTAGATCGATTAAGTGACTCATCCAAGGTGACACAGTTAATGAATGACAAAGCCAAGATTCAAGCCCTGTCACCTTACTTCAGAGCCTGAACTCTTAAACATTATGCTATTGTTTGTAGTTTCCAGTGAATTGTAAGAAGCTAAAAGATCTGTAATCTCACAGGCTGTGGGGTCAGATTCAGCTTCTTCCACTTTCTAGCTAGTGTGACTTTGGAAAAGAATTTACCCTCTCTGAGTCCCAGGTTCTCCATCTATGTGACAAAACAGAGTTGCTATCCAAAATGAAATAACGCATTTAAAGAGCTCAGCACCACAGTGGGCACACAGGCTGGTTGCATTGCCTGCTCACGTCCCTGCCTCCCTGCTGTGCCAGCTCATTGTCCTGGATTCAGGGCCCGTTGGGTTAACATGAAGCTCCTTTCTTACCTTTGTTGACCTACAGTGGCTAACAAAACCCAGTTGCAGACCCAGGAGGAGCAAGAAGCACTTTCCTTTCATGTCTGCAGCCTTAAGCAATCCTCCTCCCAGAGTCTCCCAGGAGGAGAGACTGTCAGCTGTGCCCCTCCCTGAAGCCCACTGCCCTGTTTCGCTCTTGCTCGCAGACATATGGCAGAGGCTTTGTTTTCAAATATGTCTGCTTTCAAGTTGAATACAACCATTGTCTGAGCCTGGGCCCTCCAGGAATTTACTGATGAGGGCAGGTTGATGACGGCACAGAATTTCAGTTGAAAGTTTCCATTTGGCTGGTTGTCAGCAGCTGAGATGGCCAGGGAGCTGACCTGGGCTGAGATTCCCAAACTGCCCACCCAATTTTTTTTTTTGAGACAGAGTCTTGCTCTGTCCCCTAAGCTGGAGTGCAGTGGCTGGATCTCGGCTCACTGCAACCTCCACGTCCCAGGTTCAAGCAATTCTCCTGCTTCAGCCTCCCAAGTAGCTGGGACTACAGGCACACACCACCATACACCTGGCTAATTTTTGTCTATTTAGTAGAGATGGGGTTTTGCCATGTTAGCTAGTCTGGTCTTGAACTCCAGACCTTAGGTGATCTGCCCACCCTGGTCTCCCAAAGTGCTGGGATTACAGGTGTTAGCCACCACACCCAGCCTAAACAGCCCCTCTTGTGAGGAAGGTCATGGACACTGTCCCCTACCTAGTTTGAAGACCCTCTTGGACATGTGGAGGCCAAGGACATGGCTCCAAGACTGGGGAGTGGAGTTGGGGTACCCCACGGCTATCATGAGTGAACATACTGAAGGGGTAGCAAAGCAGACAGGACCCACTGCATGGCTGCCCAGGGTCAGAGTGAGCAGGGCACCCCAGGTGAAACAGAGTTGACTGCAGGCCTTCTTCTAAATTTTTGTTCTCAGATAATCTCTGAGATTTATAGAATAGTTGCAAACACAGCACAGAGAGTTCCTAGATACCCTTCACCCGGCTTTCCAGGTGTCAGAATTCTGTGTAACTATGGTACGTGTACCAAAACTAAAAATTAACATTGGTTCAGTGAGTCCATAGATGGTAATTAATAAACAAATAAATAAAATTAAAATAAATAAACATTAGTATAGACATGTGTCAAAACTAAGAATGAACCCTGGCATATGTATCAAAACTAAGAATGAACATTGGCACGTATATCAAAACTAAGAGTTTATGTTGACATTTGTATCAAAACTCAGAATTAACATTAGCACATGTGTCAAAACTAGCAGTTAACACAATTAACACTGGCACACCACCATTACGAAATTCCAGGCCTTATTCAGATTTCACCAGTTCTTCTGCCCCAGGACTCCTTCCTGGTATTTCATTGTTACGCCTTGTTAGGCACACTGAGGAAAAGACAGCTCCTCAGTCTTTTTTTGACTATCCCCTGAACTGCGTTTGTCTGCTGTTTCCTCATGATTAGATTGAGGTTGTGGTCTTTGGGGAACAATATGAGGTGCCCTTCCCATGACAGAAAGGTGACTCGGGTGATATTCGCCTTCATCTCCTGGGTGAGGTGCGTCTGCACCCAGGCTTCTCTCCTGTAAGTAACCAGTTTTTCTATTTAACATTCTGTTCTTTGAAGTGAGTCACTAAATCCAGCTCACATTCAGGGGTGGCATGCGGAGGGAGCGAGGAAGGACCCATATGCATTGTTTGGAGTGCAGAGTCTTTGGAAAGCGAAAGATGTCGGTTTTGGGGTCCCCAGCTCAGACCACTGTTTTAGAGAGAGTTTCCATGAGGCTTGGGGCCATTCTGTGTGCTCACGTTTCTTCAGAACAGCTAATTCTGAACTTTGGAAATCTTGATTTGAGCTCTGTAGTGCCGCCAGAGAGCTAATGAGAATCAGAGAAGGTATGGCATGTAAAGCCAGCCCCCAACCACCCTGGAGGGTGTAACATACTGTGCATGGGAAAGCCTGTTCTCCAAAGCACCTTCCCTGCTGGGCCAGGCTAGGAGAGGCCCTCAGCCCACTCCAGATCCCTCCCTGCTGACATTCCTCAAAATCTGTCCCTGACCATCAACACCTCAGGAAGGTGGCCCTTCCCTACAAGACCCAAAGACCCCTGCCCTGACACTTGAGGCCTTCCAGGAAGCCTCCTGGCCTATGGGCCCTTGAGACCCCAACTGGACCTCATCACAAAGGGAACTTTGTGTCCTGTTTGGTATTCTGACTTAGCTTATCTCTCTGTTGTGGAAGTGCAGTGCCCGTAAGACACAATCCTCCCTAATTAGGAATGCAGCTTCACACCCAGGGTGGGCTATCTGGGGTGGGATGGGGGTCCTGATGAGAGAGGGGTCTGAAACCCTTAACCAGGAGGGTTTCCTTCTGGCCTCTTGGTATTGTATTTGTCTCTTCAGTCACACACCTCTGCCCCTGCTGTTTCGGACTCTCCCTGCCCCAGTGGTTCTAGTTCCGGTCTCTGACAACCCTCCACTGTCTGCTCACTGATGGAGACAGACGCCTCACTTCCTGCCTGCTGGTTCCTGGTGTCGCTTTGTCTTCTCAGGTACATCCATGACCAAATCAACAAGTCTCGTCAACAACCATGTAGTGTGAGCAGCTGAGGCTCAGAGGTAAGAGATCCCCTGTCCCATGTCACATGGCCATGTAGCCCCAATGATTATCTGCACAGGCAGGAGAGCTGGACACATGCATTCACTCCACAAGCATTTACTGAACACCACTAAATGCCAGGCTCCCATCTACTAGATCAGAACAGAGAATGTCCAGCCCAAAAAGAACAAGTCTATAACCAACAGGCAGGCATTGGCAAAGCAGGACAGTACTGACCTCTCTGAGCAACTGTCATTTCCCAGAGCCAAAGGGAATGAGAGGCATGTCCCACAGCCATCAGGGGAAGGAAATGAGAGACATGGGCCACAGCCATCGGGGAAGGAATTGGGGGCATATCCCACAGCCATCAGGGGAAGGAAATGAGGAGCATGTCCTGCAGTCATCAGGGGAAGGAAATGAGTGATATGTCCTCCAGCTGTCAGGGGAAGGAAATGAGGAGCAAGTCCCACAGCCATCAGGGGAAGGAAATGAGGGACGTGTTCTGCAGACATCTGGGGAAGGAAAAGAGGGGCATGTCCCACAGCCATCAGGGGAAGGGAATGAGGGACATGTCCTGTAGTCATCAGGGGAAGGAAATGAGAGGCATGTCCTGCAGCCATCAGGGGAAGGAAATGAGGGACATGTTCCTGCAGCCATCAGGGGAAGGGAATGAGGGGCATGTCATACAGCTGTCAGGGGAAGGAAATGAGGGCATG
>PVKV010027313.1:0-26604 GCA_004027835.1 Alouatta palliata | reverse complement strand
ACCATGGAATATTATGCAGCCATCAAAAACAATGAGTTCGCATCCTTTGTAGGGACATGGATGAACCTGGAAACCATCATTCTCAGCAAACTGACACAAGAACAGAAAATCAAACACCGCATATTCTCACTCATAGGCGGGTGTTGAACAATGAGAACACATGGACACAGGGAGGGGAGCATCTCACACTGGGGTCTGTCGGGAGGAAAAAGGGGAGGGACAGCAGGGGGTAGGGAGCTGGGGAGGGATAGCATGGGGAGAAATGCCAGATATAGGTGATGGGGAGGAAGGCAGCAAATCACACTGCCATGTGTGTACCTATGCAACAATCTTGCATGTTCTTCACATGTACCCCAAAACCTAAAATGCAATAAATAAATAAATATATATATATTTACATATATACATATATATACATATATGTATATATATATATTTACATATATACATATATATATACACATATATGTATATATGTAAAAATAGCAAGGAGTAGAGAAGGGCACCTGTAGTTCCAGATGCTCTGGAGGCTGAAGCAGGAGAATCACTTGAACCCAGGAGGCAGAGGCTGTAGTGAGCTGAGATCACGCCACTGCTCTCCATCCTGGGCAACAGAGCAAAACTCCATCTCCAAAAAAAAAAAGGACAAAGGACATGAACAGACAATTCCCAAAAGAAGGCATACAAGCAGCCAACAAACATATTTAAAAAAAAATAATAAAACTCAACATCAGTAATCATCAGAGAAGTCAAATCACAATGAGATACCATCTCATACCATTCAAAATGCCTATTATTTTTAAAAAGTCAAAAATAATAGATGCTGGTGAGACTGTGGAGAAAAGGACATGCTTATATACTGTTTGCAGGAATGTTATTAGTTTAATTGGAAAGGTTTTGGAGATTTTTCTAAGAACTTAAAACAGAAGTACTATTTGACCCAGTAATCCCATTACCACCCAAAGAAAAAGAATTCATTCTATCAAAAAGACGCATATACTAGTATGTTCATCACAGAGCCATTCACAGTAGTAAAAACATGGAATCAACCTCGGTGCCAAGCAATGGTGGATTGGATAAAGAAGATCTTGTACATATCGACCATGGGAGACTACGCAGCCATGGAAAAGAATAAAATCATGTCCTTTGCAGCACCATGAATACAGCTGGGGGCCATGATCCTAAACAAATTAATACAAGAACAGAAAACCAAATATTGCATGTTCTTACTTATAAGTGCAAAATAAACACTGAATACACATAGACATAAAGATGGGAGCAATAGACATAGGGAACTACTAGAAGGAGGAGGGAGAGAGGGGGCCGTGGGCTAAAAAACTACCTGCTGAATAGTATGTTCACCACCTGGATGACGGGACCATCCATATCCCAAAGTCATCCATATCTCCATATCCCTCAGCATCATGCAGTACACCAATGTAACAATTCTTCACATGTACCCCTTGAATCTAAAAATAATAGTCATAATACATACATACATGTATACATGCATACATCCAAGTTCTACCTATTTACAAATGAACTGATAATGCTTCAAAAGGTGAACTGCCAATTCACTCCTACCAAAGTATTATTATTATGTGTAATCAAGTCAAGAAGGGGGAAAAGGAGAGATAAAATGTCCTACAGAAAAAAAAAATTGATTGTGTGTATTTGCTCTAAAAAATGTAATTGTAGTTTTATAAATTATGAAATGATTTAGATTTCCAAGGAACACTTTTCATGGATGGTTAGACTTCCTTTGCACATAGCGTGCACTTAATAAGTGATTGTTGTTCTGAAATAATATGGACTTGTATAAATACCACACTTTGTCATCTTGCACTCTCTCTCACACTGTGAAATCATCAAGAAAGCTATTTGCTGTCAGCATCTCCTCATCTAAAACCACTCCCTTTCATCACCCTCAACTTACCAAGTTTTAAATGCACTAGCTCTTAGTCTGTCCCCTAAACATACCAAACTGGCTCCTTCTAAGAGCCTTTGTACTTACTGTCTCAGCTATCTGGGACACTCATCTTTCTGATTTTTTTCATAACTGCCTCTTCTTTAGATACAGAGCAAATGTCCCATCTTCACAAAGCCCTCTCCAGCTTCTCTTCTCTACTGACCTATCTCTCATCCCTCTGTTTTATTTTCTTCCATGACACCTATCACTAGCTTTAATTTTGTCCATATTTATCATCTGACTCCCCCCACTAGAATGAAAACTCACTGAGGACAGCCCCCTTACACACCTTAACCACTGAAGAATCCACCAATGTTCCTAGCCCACATATAAGTGTCCAAAGCAGAGTAGTATCTAATGAATAATGAATGAACTATAATTTGACATAGAAGTAAACTGAGGTCCAGAGAGGATCTGTGTGGCCTCATGGGTATTCACTGGCAAAGCAGAGCCTTGAGCCCAGGTTTTCTGACTCCTGGCCCAGCATCACTGTCATTGCACCACCCTCATCAATTTTCTGACAGCTTGAGGTGCCTTCTACCCAGAAATCAGGAAGTCAGAGGTTAAATCTATCTTTTATCAGCAACAGGACTCTGTCCACATTTCTCACCACAGAACCAAATGAATGAATGCATGTTACCCGGAAATGCAAGTGTTTCACAACTAATTCCAAAGGATGTCAAAGAAGATAGTTTTTTTAAATTCTCTAAGAGAATTCCATTGAACTTAAATGATTTTATGCAGAAATATTAATGAAATTGTGACTTTTATACTAAAAAGTAAAGGTTAATGGCTACATTAGCTGTTTTCTCATTTCTCAAATACTAGGCAATCCAAAATCTAATATGCACATATAAAAGCATGAGCAATTTGCCCAAAGCATTATATTCTATTGCTATGATACTACTTGTCTTCAATTAAGGTCAACAGTCACCTGAACAGCTTCATTTCTTCTGACAAAGATTTAAATTTTACTTAATTAATGTGTTCCTGAAAACATCCTCATTTTCTTGACATCAGATCCTTCCACTCATTTTCATCTGTCTGAAAACTACTACTTCCCTATGCACACCACAGCCTAACTGTCCATCCTCAAGTATACATCCTTTAAACTTCCCCTTGAAGCTGTGTCTACACTCTGCTAGGCATAAAGATAAAAATGCTGGAATCTCAGAATCCAGATGTCTTGTCTCCTAGCATTTGGCAAGATCTCTAGATGACCCACATGGAGGTAGGGTGTCCAGCTTCCTGTATTCCTCCTATCAGAGCACTAGCAATACTTGGGAATGTTTCTTTGACTGTCTCTATTCCTGTATACTTCACAATTGTAGTACAGCATCTATGACCACAAAGTATTTGATAGGTTTACACTGATAGTTTCTGAATGGTATTGAAAAGAGAGCTTATAGTCTACTCAGATCATAGTCCTAACTCTAAAGTCTCTCTAATTATAGACACCCAATACTCGTTTGAAGTGTGGAGACTTGCTTGCATACTTCAAAAGCAGTATGGATAGATTTTTCAGGGAAAGACTCCAATTTGCTCCCTTCCTTCCCAAATGAAAGTAATTTAACAACTGAAAATATCTACTTTTTAATAATATAAGCCTATGTTGTATCTCATTGAGGAAAGAATTACCTAAGGAGAAAGATTTTTGTTGGGTTGGCTTCAACAAACCACCTAACATACTTCTGGAATTTTCTTCCCTTTCCTCCTACCCAACATTCTGATATTCTCCAATCAATTTTATAAAAGTGTAAAATAATGTAAATATCAGCTTAAGTCATCTATAATTAAGAAGGTAAATCTGTTTTAGAAATTACAGAACACATTCCATTTGGACAATTCATTGTTTTAGATTACCTGTAACAATCTCTTTATGTGAAAAGCTAATCACTATTTCAAATGGTGGAATGTCCCAACACCTACCTTCTTCCCTTATGAAGAATTTTAGAAGGAATTAGGAAATATCTACAGAAGCCATGAGGACAGGAAGGAAAACGACATTTACTGAGAGCCTTGATATATGAGACGTATGAGGAACTGCTCTTGTTCAATCCTCCCAATAACTCTATGACATGATAATCAATCGATACCTTCACTTTACCTAGAAGGACACTGAGGCTCAGGTAAATTAAAGGTAACTGCAAAAGCTCAAACATCCAACAACTGATAGATCCAGGAAATGAATCCAAGTCTATCTGGCATCACGGTAGAAATTTCTTTCTACCATGAGAGTTCAGAAAACTGAAGAGTATCTTTTGAAATACAAAATTTTTGTTTAAAAAAAAAAAAAGGAGATGCCTTCTTAGGAAGCCAAAAATGTCTTCTTCATCTCCTCAGAGAAGGATTCCATGGGAATTCTTTTCTTAGAGCCCTAGCTTTTAGCTTCCCATTTAATTATGCTTCAACTTAATTTTATCTATAATTTAGAAATAAAATCAAAAAACAGAAGATTTACTATTATATCTTATAGAGTTGCATATACTGACAGAACATTCAATTAGATTTAATCTGCATTAATTAAGCTTTCCATTTTAACAAAGCTCTATATTAACACATTTGAATCTGAAAAAAATAAACATTAAATCTGCAATGTCATTAAGATATTTCAGCAAGACAGATTCATCTTTGTTGCTCTGCTAATACATTCTATTGCTACTGTAAAAAAAACTATCACATTAAAAATATTTATTGAAATTAATAACAGAGTACCCATTCCATTACATTAAAGAGCCTATTTCAATTACTACCTTCAGGTACATTTTTAATAGTCTTTATATTTTAGTTTTCTGTTTCATTTTATCTACCCACTTAAGATATCCATGGGAACTCAATTGGCTCAGTTACCTAGGGAGTTTCTAGATACTGCTTTGCCAAGAAGTTCACTCCTTGTTTAAAGAAACACAATCTCTGAAGAGTTCTACCTCTGGATACTGGATTCCCACCAGGTGAGAGAGATGTCTGCCTTTGGCTAGAAGGGAAATCAGCCACTGAATGAAGTCTTCTGCCATTAATTCAATAATGGTCATGTCTGAGAGTAGCTGGAAGCCTAGCAGAAATTGGAAACAGTGATTTCCAAAACAGTAAACGAAGTTTCTGTGGTTAACAGCTTTGGAAAAGGCAGAGTCATGATTACTTCCTGTGGTACTCATGATGGCTAGAGAAGGTGTTCAAGTCCAGAATGTGCTTCATCAGCAAAGGTGACTTTTGACTACAAATTGAACATTACCAGAAGGTTTGGGTGATAGTCATTATTTTCCTTTCATCACTGAACTGGGGGTGGTGGGTGGAATGGCTATTTTCTCATCTAGCCAGTCCTCACACCCTGTCTCCCCTCAGCATCAAATTTCCGTCTCAACATCGTCATTATCAGCAGCATCAGCATCATCATCATTATGTCTTTTTTTAGTTTCTTTTCTATGCCAAGCACTAAGCTAGGTATTTTACAAATCCTAATCCTCAGAAAAATCACCAAGTATTATCAATTCAGTCTCTGGATACCAAAACCTTTGCCCCCTTCACTATCCTGCACAGCCTCCCAGGTGTAGCACACCCAGGGCAATACCTGTGTCTAGTACAATGTATTCCATGTGAACCTTTGAAACTAGCCATGAAAATTCTGAGCAGCTCTAACTGGAGATAAAGAAGACAAATCCTTTTTTATTTAATACATATTTATTGAGTATATACTATGTGCTTGAGATTACTACTTGGAGAAACCCCTATGTGAGACAGTCTGTTACTTATGCTACTTCCATGTACTTGGGCACAGACTAAATTGGAAACATCCCAGCCAATCAAGAAAGAGACTGCCTAGTGTTTCCAACATTCATGCCCTCTTATCCTTGGCACAATGGTAGGCTGAATTTCCCAGTAATGGTCAATGAATAGGATACAGAAAACACATAACATTTCAGCCTGACCCTTAAACTTATCCAAGGAGACTATGAAGAAATAATAATTACAATACCTTCAATGCTTACATAATTACAATAGGCATCATTAACCTACCTTTCTTAGAGTGCCATGGATTGAGCAATTGATCAGTTAATCAATACAGATAGAAGCTAAATAACACAACTCAGAGGTGCTATATGTAAAGGCATATGTCTGTATAGATATGTACATATATATTTTCAAAAGATACCCATTATTTTAAAATGTACCCCCTTAATCAAAAATATTGAGCATGTAAAAGGTCACCAGGAAAAAAATTCTGCAAACTCAAAAATATAAAAATCTGACAGCACATATTTTATGCCCCCAATTAACAATAAAACCAGAAATTACCGATTAAACATTTTTAATTTAATCACTTTGGAATATTTAAAGGCTCCTTTAACCAGGGTCAAAGAGGTTGTCAAACTGAAATTAAGAACTATAGAAAAGTACAGAAAATAAAAACACTATATAGCAATATCAATGGGCTATATTCAAAGTAATATTCACAAGAAAACATAAAACCTTCAGTGATTTTATCAGTAAACTGAAAATACTGAAGACAAATGAACTAAATATTCAAGAAGCTAGTAAAAATGCCAACAAGAGGATCCAAAATAAGATAGGAAGTAGAAATCAGTGAATTTGAAATGAAAAACAGTCGACTTGATCAATAAAACTAAGAACTGTTTCATTTAAAAGATCAATAAATTACACAATCCCATGATGAGCCTGGCCAAGAAAACAAGAATAAAACACATATGTCACACATTAGAAATCAAAGGAGATAAAAATCACAAGTATAAAAATTTTATTAAGTAAAAGGAAATATAATGTCCAACTATTTGCCAAAAAAATGCCAATCTCAATGAAATACATGATTTTCTTAAAAATATAAATTGATCCCAAGAAGACCTTAAAAGTCATTAGATGGAACCATACCATAAAAGAAGTAGAAAGTGAATAGTTCAATAATAAAAAATTTTCCAGTTTCCCCAAAACCAAATTAACAGCCTAAATATTTGTTGTACTTTTCAGCCCAGATATTTTCTATACAAAATATTTCACACTTTTCTAATTATTTTTACACATAATTATTTACATCTAATTATATTTGCATCTATTTTCAGGTTTATTCTATCAGAAACACTTGTAGAAAATATACAATGTGTATTTTTTAACTAGTCCTGAACATAAAAAAAAATTCAAAAAGCCTAGAATTAACTCAAAGACACAGAATTTTCTGTGTATTCAAATACACAGAAAAATCTGTGGCATCTCACTTATTAATAAAAAAAATTTTAATGTTTAATGTTTAAAGCGTTTAAAACAATGCCCATAATTCTTCAGTGCTTAAACTAATGTAGTTACTTCTACTGCTTTTACTAATATTGCTATTGCTATCATTATTTAACAATACAAAAATCCTAACAAAAGCATTAATGTAAGTTTATTCAAGGATTTCAGAAATAGCTCAACATAGTGGATTCTATTAATGTAATTACTTATGTTAATGGATAAAAGGGGACAGACACAAAAGTATCTCAAAATGCACACTGAAAAGATATTTAATAAAATATAACAGCTATTCTTTTTAAATCTTTCAGTAAAATAGGAATAAAATTAGATTTCCTTTACATGATGTCTAGGTAGATAAAGACAGAAATAGAAATAGATATTAGAAAGTACTACTAGACATTTATTAAACAGAGGATCTCTTTAAAGTTGAAAAAAGGATTATCTGTTGCCCTCTTACTGACTTTAATGAAGACCTTTAATTTGTTCATATATGATTTACCACTATTATGGAGATTCTAGCCCCTATCATAAAACAAGAAAAAGAAATAGCTAATATAAATATTGAAATTTAAGAAAGGAAAAATTTTCAATATTTTCAAATTACAAAATTATATACCAAACAAGTCAAAGGGGATCATCTAAAAAACATTAATGTTTGACACATGGTATGCAATCAGCAAATGTTAGCTAAAAAAAAGCTATTCAATATAGCTTAAAAATAGGCTAAAACTCAAAAGAAAGATACCACAACCATATTAAAACATCAAAAGAAAGAAAGCTGCAGACCAATATCTCAATTATGGATACAGATATAAAAGTCCTCAACAACATACTATCAAATCAAATCCATAAAATAGAAAAGGATTACAGAACATAACCAAGTGAAATTTATCCCAGGAATGCAAGTTTGGTATAACTTCTGAAAATCAGTTCGTATAATATACTATATCAATAGAATGAAAGATAAAAACTACGTTATTATCTCAGTAGATATAGAAATAACATGAAGAAATTCAGCACTCTTCATAATAGAAACACTAACCAAACTAGAAATAGAAAGGAACTTCTTCACTATGATAAAGAACACCTACAAATAGGGAAGAAAAAAAAATCTCCAAACTGGTTAAGAGTATCTACAAAAATCCACAGCTAACATATCTCAAGGTGAAAACTGAAAGCTTTCCCTTTAAAATCAGGAACAATACAAGGATAACTGCTCACCACTTCTATTCAACATTGTACTGGAAGTTCCAGCCAGGGCAATTTGGTACAAAAATGAAATAAAAGGCAACCAGGCAGGACAGGAAGAAATAAAACTACCTCTATTTGAAGATGACATAAAATTACATGGAAAAATTCTAAGGAATTCACTAGAAACTATTAGAACTAATCAATAAGTTGCCAAGCTTGCAGGATACAAAGTAATAGGAAAAATTGATTTCCTTTCTATATGGTAGTAATGAGCAGCCAAAAATTGAAATTAAGAAAAGTATTCCATGTATGATAGCATTAAAAAAAGAATATACAAACCACAATGCTTCCATTATTCATGTTAAAAAAAAAAAAGAATATACCTACGAATAAATTAATAAAATCCATGAAAAACTTAGACTCTGATAACTGAAAAAAAAAGTTGAAAGAAACGAAAGATGATCTGAGAAAGGAGAAAGACACCCCATGTTCATGAATCAAATTATTTGACATTGTTTTGTGGCAATACTTGCTGAGACTGACGACCTACACATTCAATGCAATCTCTATCAAAATCTCAACTGACTTATTTGTGGAAACTTATAAGCTGGTTCTAAAATTCATATGAAAATTCAAGAGAACTAGAACAACCAAAACAATCTTGAAAAGAAGGGCAAACTTCTAAGATTCGTATTTCTCAGTTTCTAAACTTACTACAAAACTGCAATAATCAAACAGCACTACCTATGCATAGACATACAGATCAATGAAATAGAAGTAATGATGGCAGCCGCAGGCTGTCTGGAGCAGCCTGTGCCATCACACCAGCTGCAGCAGTGAGGCATGGCCAAGCCTGCAGGCCCTGTGGAGCCACCGGGAGTGACAGAAAAAGCAGGAAGCTTGCCCCTTCCAAGTTGGGGTAGAAGTTTCCTGGGCACACCTGCAGCTGCCCACTTGCAGCTACAGACTCACGCCCCCTGCTCCATAGAGCAGGAAGGAGTGGTGCCTAAGTCATGGCTGCATATCTAGACCTTCCACTCCACACAGCAGGCAGGAGTCCTGCCCTCCGGGACACAGCTGCAGCTGCCCAAACCGTGGCTGCAGACCCGGCCTCCTGTTTCACAAAGTAGGAGGAGCCTCAACCCTTCCCCTCACAGATGCAGCTGCCCTAACAGCAGCTGTGGACCTAGGCATCCCTGCACTCTTAGAGGCCTAAGAAAGCCCTCATCCCCACACTTTCAGGCTCAGAAATGCCTGCTCCCATTGCCTGGTTTCTCTCTGCTATCAGCACCTGCTCTAATCTTGGAGCAAAGTCGAGGCCAAGCCCAGGCACCGTCACAGCCTGGCTGGGTGTACACATGGTCAGGGCAGTGCTAACATACCAGCCCTCTGCCACCTTAGCCCTCTCTGGAGTTTGGGCACCAATGAGCATAGGAGGGAAGCTGAGGTGGGACTGAAGTCAGCTTGGCAATGGCCTGAATGTATCCTTTTACACCTGCACCCTGGCACCACAAATGACAGCAGGAGGCAGGCAGGTTCCTGGGTGGAAGAGGGTGGGTCCCCGGTAAGTCTTCACCTTCAGGCCAGGGAGGGCCTGAAGGCTGCCAATCCCACAGACCAGAGTGGGAACTTGTGGTGCCTTTTCCAGGCCTATCCATGGCCACCCATGGGCCAACTGGCATGCACTTCCTCCCCTCTGAGGCCCATATAAGCCCCAGGCTCAGCCAGAGCTGAGCAGACATCGGGAGCACCAGCTGCAGAGAGGAACTACCCACTCCAGGGCCTCCTCTCTGCTGAGAGTTGCAGAGATGACAGGAGAACCTGTCTGCAGAGAGGAGCTTCCCACTCCAGGGTCTCCTGTCTTTTAGGAGCTGAACACCTATCGGGACACCCTGGCTGAGGAAAGGAGCTACCCACTGTGGAAGACTGAGCTGTTCTATGGATCAATAAAGCTTTTCCTCATCTTGCTCCCTTTCCACTTGTCTGTGTATCTCATTCTTCCTGGTTGCAGGACAGAACTTGGGACACACTGAATGAGGCTAAAAAAGGTGTAATACAAACAGAGCTGAAACATAGTCCTTGCTTGCCACATTGCGGGCAAAGAGGAGAGAAGAGAAGAGCTGCAGTCCTTTGGGGAGCTCAGACTTGGACTGCCCGAGTCAGGGCTGTGACTCCCTGTTTGGGGCCTTGCAGTTCCTGGTGTCTCCAAACTTCCAGGTGCCACCATGTTTTCTGGTACTGGTGGAAGCTGCTTGTGGTGCACGCCACAGCCTCACAGAGCCTCACAGAGACTCAGTAACCCTGCTGGTGCCTGGAGCTGCCCGCCTCGTGGCAGCAGCCAGCGTATCTGAATGTGCAGTGGCCGGACCCCACATTCACTCACACACCCCTTGCTGCTCCACGTCTGACTCCCATCTCCCTTGAAGGCTTGTCACCTAGGCCAGTACCATGAGCTGAGTGCAGGCCCAGGCTGAGTGAGTGGAACGAGCCCAGTGGGCCCTAGCAAAACTCTGGCAAAGGTGCCACCAGCCACAAGTTTCTGGCCAGAAAAGCAAGATCTCATAACAGTAAGAGACCAGAAATAAATCCTCACATTGATGGTCAATTGGTCTTCAACAGGGTGCCAAGACAATTCACTGGAGGAAAAGGAGTCTTCAACCAATGGTGAAGAAATAACTGGATATTCATATGCAAAAGAATAAAGTTGGACCCCTACCTCACATGATATATAAAAATTAACTCAAAATATATCTAAGAAATAAATGTGAGAGCTAAACCTATAAAATTTTTAGAAGAAAATAAGTCAAAATATATCTAAGAGATAAATGTAAGCACTAAACCTCTAAAACTTTTACAAGAAAATGTAGGAATAAATCTTCCTGGCTTTGAATTAGGCAAAAATATGACATTAGAAGCACAAAAAAATAAACTGGACATCATCAAATTTTAAAGCCTTGTGCTTAAAGGACACCACCAAGAAAACAAAAAGAACACCTCACAGAATGGGGGAAAAATTGTAAATCATACATCTGAAAAGAGACTACATCTAAAATATGGAGATTTACTATCAATCAATTATAGAAAGACAAAGAATCTAATTAAAAGTAGGCATATTATCTGAATGTACATTTCTCCAGAGAAAATATATAAATGGTCAATAAGCTTATGAAAAGATACTCAACATCATTTGCCATCAAGCAAATGCAACTCAAAACCAAAATGAGGTATCATATACAAATAATGTATATGATATTCTAATATACATTAAATATCTATCATCAAAAAGAAAGATAATAACTAGTATTGACAAGGATGTGAAAAACTGAAACCCTCAAACACTGCTGCTGGGAATGTAAAACAGTGTAGTCACTTTGGAAAAGTCTGGCAGTTCCTCAAACAGTTAAATAGAGTTGCCATCTGATCCAGCAATTCCACTCCCAGTCATATACCCAAGGGAATAAAAACATGTCCCCACAATAGCTTGTATATGAATGTTCATAGCAGCATTATTCATAAAGCCAAGAGTGGAAACAATTCAAATGTCCACCAACTGATAAATGAGTATCTATAAAGTATTATATTCAAACAATATAACATTATTCTGCAATAAAAAGAAGTGAGCTACTGACAGAAGCTACAATATGAATGAACTTTGGAAGCATTATTCTAACTTAGAGAAGCCAGTCAAAAAGGAACACACAGTGTGTGATTTCACTTACATGAAATAACCAAACTAGGCAAATCTACAGAGACAGAAAGTAGATTAGTAGTTGCCTAAAGCAAGGGAGTTTATGGGGAAATTATGGGTGACAGCCAAAAGATAAGGAATTTCTTTTGGGGGTAATGAACATTTCTCAAATTGATTGTGGTGATGGATGCACAATTCTGTGATTATACTAAGAGCTACTGAATTATAAATATAAAAAATTACCTAGGAATCTAATAATGCCCATTATATCCCAATCATTTCAAATACTTATTTCATTTACCTTCATCATTAGTAATACAGAATCACATAAGGGAGAAACACAGAAAGAACCTGGGTGTCAAACTTTTAAGCCAACAATCGCCACTACATGCCTGGATCTTCTGCTATTGAATAAAGAAAAGCCTCAAATCCTTGGTCAACTTATATACCTGGTCAAATGTCCATGTCAAATTTCTACAGGGCAATTTGCTCCTCTAGATACTGTTATCCTGGTAAATAACAAAAGGAAACTGAAAATCATGAAAGATTCTCACTTATTGCAGATGGGAACATTAGGCGGGGGGAGGAGCATTATGATAATTAGCCTAATTTCTAAATATATACCATTATATATTTCTATTCTCTTGCATTCCAGGTCTCCTTAACTAGATCTTCTATGCTTGAGTAGAAACCAGGTTTTCTGTATTACCCATAGCCAATGCATTACTAATCCAGTCTTCATACCTTGACTTGATCAGACTACACAAACACAGAACGGGGTACCATCAAGTCCAGAGCGAGAGGGGCTCTAGTATCTACCTCTTCATATTTATTTTGTTTAGCAGTCAAGATCTGAGGATTTTTGCACTTGTCTTTCATGGTGCCTGCTTGGCCCTCTTCCAAGTGTACTTTCCTTCCTTTCATTTCTGCTCTAAAGCTTCACTTTCACTCCTGCTTTAAAATTTGCCTAAGTCTCTCTTTCTGCTTTATGCCCCTAAGATAAATATTTCTTCTGAGGATGCAAGAATCGAGGTTGCTGTAGACCCATATGGATTTGCTGCCAGTAACGTATTTTGGTGGCATGTGACTCAGATACCCTCCACTGTCAGCATATTTTGGTGCCTTGTGACTCAGATAATTTTGACTGCTAATATACTTTGGTGCTGTGTGACTCAGATATGCTCCCTAGTGGTAAGAGGCCACTATGCCTCACCTTCTTGGGCTAAAAAGGCATTCAACCACTGTACGCAGTTTTCTTCTCTTTTTCTTTTCTTTTCTTTTTTTTTTTTTTTTGAGATGGAGTTTCCTCTTGTTGCCCAGGCTGGAGTGCAGTGGTATAATATTGGCTCACTGCAACCTCAGCCTCCTGAGTTCAAGGGATACTCTTCCTCAGCCTCCTGAGTAGCCAGGATTACAGGCACACACCACCACACCTGGTTAATTTTTGTATTTTTAGTGAAAACGGAGTTTCACCACATTGGTCAGGCTGGTCTCAAACTCCTGACCTCAGGTGATCAGCCCTTCTTGGCCTCCTAAAGTGCTGGGATTACAGGCGTGAGCCACCACACCCAGTCTCTTCTCCCTTTCTCAAAAAAAAAAAAAAAAAAAAAAAAAGAAGTTTTTCTATTACAACGAAAAATGATCAAATGACTCTCCATTCAATCATCCTTGGTTTCTATTAGAAACCTACTAGGGATATAAAAGGAAGCAGCCTCAGATGGCAATGGCAAAACAGAAGTTTTTTTAAAAGCTTTCCTATTAAAAAAAAATCCAAAAGAGAAACCCAGCAAATACAGTTTCAAAACACACTTAGACAAGGAGAATAAATGTGTATGCATTAAGGGATGGCCACCCATCATGCACACCATGCACTATCCTTTTTCATCCTTACAGCAACCTGGGAAAATAGATCATGATGCATGTTTTATAGACAAGGAAATTGAAGTTCCAAGCCATCGTAGAGCTGGTGCCACATAGCTAGAACTGGAACTCCAGCCTCCATCAGTCTGACTCTGAAGATCTACCTCCAACTTTGGGCATCTGTATAATCCTCATGTCAAAGAGACACTCACACCCAACCCCACAAAGCCAATGGGGCAAGGTAGGGTTGTAAAGCTGAGACTTGCCTTGACACGTAATCCTTGGAAAATGAGAACCTACACCTTCTCCAGCATACAGAACACCTTTGAACAAACACGTATCTCTCACAGACATGTACATCACCTTGTTTTCTCTGGGCTGACCAAGAACAGCCAGATTGTAATGCTGACAACATCTCCACAAAATGATCAGAGTCCATCCCCACACTTTGAGGCTGAGAGCAAACAACCATTAAAGACAGAACTGTTGATCCGTACAACTGCCAAAAGTCTGCATACCAAGCACCTCTGCTCAGGCCAAATTGGTCTGTTTGCCGCTCCCACTCCCAAAATTGCATTTCTCTACATTTCTTCACTTCTGTGACTGTGCACATTGTTCCTTCTTCCCTTACCTGCTAGGATTCTGCCTGTGCTTCAAGAGCACTCTCTATGTGGTCTTCCTTAACCACTAACCTAATACACTTAATTCGGTGAACTTAACACCTTAGGGAATTTTGAAATCAACTTCATACTTCCTTGTAACACCAATCTACTATTTCTTTATTATTGGCTCTTTTTTATTCTTTAGTTTTTTGTGTGATCATGCCTTGTTTCCTGTATTGCCAAACTCCACCATACGTCCTTAGAAGACTTTGTTCCTTTGATTTCTCCACAAAACCTCGCATGGCACCTAGAAAAGAGTAGGTGCTTCATAAATATTTTTAGTGGATTGATACAGAGGAAGCCAGTATTAAAAATTAAAATTGTTTAGGTTGCCTAATGATTATTAATTTGAATTCAATGATAGAGTGAACTTCTTAAACTTAAAACCCATTGCCTAGAGGATTGTAGTCCAAGTTTTTAACATGACATTGAAGTTTTGCAATGTTCTGGCTTCTATCTACCTCTATAATACCACCTCTCACTGCCCACCCCAAACTCTCATCCCTTCCCCATACACACTTTTATGTTCTAGTCACTTACCCATTCACGTGTTGCTTCTTAAAATCATAGCAACCTCCTTCTGAAATATTATCCTTCCATCCCTTACTCTTCAGCATTCAGCATGTAAAATATTCACTGATTTTTTTTTTTCTTATACAACTATCATCCTTTCCAAAGCCTTTCTTGGCTAGTACAACCCTTAGCAGAATGACTACTCTTATTTCCTGATTACAACTTTCTAGCATTTCATCTACAATATTTTATGATATTTATTTGTCCATCTTCCCTACTAGGTTATGTGATCTTTGCAATGAAAATCCTACACTATTCACCTTAATATTCCCAGTGTCAAGAATAATTCTCACATAAACACACCATAAATGTTTATTGAAGGTCATTAAACATAACCAATTAACTTGCTTAATGACTAAATATGATAGAATGTGATTTTATTCAAGTTCTACCAAAAGATAGACGAGAAAGATACTCATGATTGGTCCTTGGAGAGCAAACAAAAAAGCCACTTTGCCCAAAGTAAATTCTTAAGGCAAAGTAAATTCATGAATGTGTTCAACAGAAACAAGGCCTCAGTTAGATGAATGTTTTCATGAGGCTACAAACTCTAAATTCCAAAACATTTTGTATAACCCATTAACTCTAAGGAGATTTTCAAAAGCAGAAAGAGTTTTCTTACCTGTGCTCCAGTTCTCGAATGGACAGTATCACTCCTGAAGTGGATGGCTTCTGCTGTACGGTGGCCAAAAAGGTGAATTCACTCTTGTTCCGGAACAGCTGAATTAATTTCTCACTCACATGAGGAGCTGCATGGATCTCTCTTCCTATATCTAGGAATCAAGAGGAAGAGCAGGAGAAATAGGAGAGGAGAGGAGATGAGGAAAGAAAACGATAGAGAAGAAATACAGGAGAAAGAGGAGAAAGAAGATGAGAAGGAAGAAGAGAAAAGATCCATGGTTAAAAATGTCATGTCCAAAAAATCCAGAATGCATTTTTTCATTTTCCTCTCCTGTCAATAGTTTTCATTTTCAGGCACCTTTCACCACTCCCTACAGCTGCATTCATTCAATGCAAACCCCAGAAATGCTATCTCTGTCACTGCTCCCACTTCACAACTGGCCGGACAATTATTTTCTGACAGGAATTTTGACGGGACACTGAGCAATTCAGTTTTCTGCAGACAGGTTAGGTTGCTGTAAATAAAGTGAGAGGCAGTCGGAAAAATGCGGTTCTAAACTCAGAGAATCTTTGGATAATAAGACCCAAATGCCACTCAGCATCCTCCAATTTCACTTTTTCCAGGGACTCAGCTTCCTTCTCCCCAAAATGTATATAGGAAACCCGTCCTTACCTTGTAACTAGCAGATATGTACTGGCACTAATAATGCCAGACAATTCTGCCTTTGCTTAAAGAATAAATACAAGGCATGCTCATGATCCACACGCATGCCTGGAATTTCTCCATAAACATGCAATGGATGACTTTCCTCATAAAATATTTATTGAAATCAAGGCCGATTCAGCAGGCCTAGAGGTGTGTGATTCTAGCTAATCCTGCTCCTGGACAAGCATGTTTCTTTCTCCAACATCGGCATAATGAGAGACATCCATCGCTTCATGCCCAGACTCAACCTTCTCATGATAAACTGGGTGTTATCTCATTATTTTACATTACATTTTCTGGCATCAGAAAAGGGCACTAAGGAAGCAAAGTTAGAGAAGATTATTCAGAGGATGATAAACGAATATTAAAAGTGTGTTTGGTGGTCTCTCACCTCCTGATCACCTCCTCTGACTGTATGATGACTACTTGGTTATTTCTCCAGGCCTGCAAGGGCAGTCCTTGAAAAACACAGAACTTCAAAGGCTGCACTGCCCAAGCAACATCACAGACTGGTATACAGACCTTGAAGAATCTCATCCTAAACAGTGGCTTCTAAATAAGGTATCCTTGGATTACTGACCTTGGGACTCAGTCTTCTCATCTGTAAAATGGGGGAGCAGACTAGGTGATCTCTTAGAGCCTTCCCACCTTAGCCTTCTATAATTTTTTGAATTGCTGCTTCAATTTTATAACTCAGAAAACAACAGCACAGTCTTACCCACCTGTAAATATCTAGGCTATGAATGGCAGAAAGCAATGTTTGTTATCTACCATGGAGACATCCAACCCAGGCAGACCAGTCTACCAGTATAAAACCTACCTGCACAAGAGTAGCAAGGCCTTTACTACTTAATTGTTAAGTGGCATGCTGTCAGCTTTTGTCAAGTGTTGAGATAAGAGATAGCCACTTGAAAAATGCTTCTATACCTTCTACAAAATCCCAGCCAAAGACAATCCAGATGGCATTTAAAACCTACTAAATGTGTGAGTAAATCACTCTGTAAACTAGAGAATATTAGAAAATGTTTGTTAATATTATTTTTATTATCATTGCTTTTTTATTTTGGAGGGGGGGTTCTTACTCTGTCACCAGGTTGAAGTACAATGGCATGATCTCAGTTCATTGCAGCCTCTGCCTCCCGGGATCACGCGATCTCCCATCTCAGCCTCCTGAGTAGTTGGGACCAGAGGTGTGTGCCACCACGTCCAGCTGTTTTTTTTTTTTTTTTTTTTTTTAAATTTTTGGTAGAGACAGGGTATCCCCATGTTTCCCAGGCTGGTCTTGAACTCCTGAGCTCAGCAGATCCATCCACCTTGGCCTTCCAAAATGCTGGGATTACAAGTGTGAGCCACCCATCCTATTATCATTACTTCTAAGCAAAGTCATCTTAACAAACTCACCTAGAATGTAATGCCAGAAAAAAAAATTCAGCTCTAAAGATTATGTTTGCTTTTTACTTTTCCTTCTTTACTCATCAATTAGGAATCAACTGATTGGTAGTGGCTGCCTAAAGAGTTCATTTCAGGATTGGAAAGCTTGGGCCCAAAGGAAAGAGGAATATAATTGATCAGCAATGCCTGCTAGAGGAAATGGATATGAATATCATATGGGTATCCTAACCTTTAACTCAATTCTCCCTGAGTGATATCATCCAGCCCCATGGCAAACAGTATCCAACTTTATAACTGCAGCCCTAACCTCTCCCTTAAGCGTAAATTCAAATGTTCACCTTTCTGCTTAACATCTCCATGTGAATATCTAATAAGCATTTCAAATCGTAATGTGCCCACAGCGAAGCTTGTTCTCTCCCTCCACTCTCAATTTTCTCACAGAGGTCTCAGTCTTAGTAAATGGCAACACCCCATTCCTCAAGTCGAAAAAACAGAAATTGTCCTTGATTTTTCCCTTTTCTCCACTCTCCATATTCAATCTAAAAACAAGTCAGGCGGGCTCCCATGTCTGGAATTTGTTCACTTCTTCCTAACTTCAAAATTGTACACAAACTGATTCTTGCCTACCTCTCCCACCCCATTCACACTCTTCTCCTTGGTCACTAGAGGAACACACCAGGCCCACTCCTGCCTCAGATCTTCATACTTGGCCCTCTGCTCATAGTGCTCTTCTCTTTCCTTTTCATGTGCCTGACTCTTTCTCCTTCAGCTTTCACTGTAAATGCAATCTTCTGGCCACTCCAAGACAAGCTCCTCATTAATGTCTCTCTAATCCTCCAGTCTGGGTATTTTCTCCATTTGACTTGTCATAATATATGTATTGTAATCCATTTATTATTTGTGATATCATTTATCACAGTCTTGTTTCAAGTTTGTTACCTCATATTATTTCCTTTCTTTTCCCACTAGACTGTAAGTTCCATTGAGGGCAGGCATACTCATTTATCCACTGTTTTATCCACAGTTCTCAGTGCCTGGCACAAAACAGGCATCCAAAAAAGATTTATTGAATTAATTAATGCATTTTCCATTTATTTTTCTCATTTATATTAATGCTTCAAGTAACCACATATGTTATGGTCAGGAAATAATATATCTTTTGGAAAACCAGAAGATAAATGGGTCCTTCTCAAATGCTCCTGGCCATGAAAATTTATTTTAATGATTTTTGGTGCTAAATGAGCCTCACTTCTTTGCAGGACACCCCCTATTTAATAATCTGATCTCACTCAACCCTCCAAGAAAATGGAACATTTCTTATGCTGGCTTTTCTTATTTCTTTTTATAAATGATTGGCACACTGAAGTAAAGAGATCCCATTAGCACTCACTAGAGTGAAATGTAAGGAACATGTTTTGATACATTGAGGCTTTATGTGCATTCTCATCTTCAGAGAAGCCCTTTAAAGTAAATTTTGACCATGATTTAAATGCTTAAAAATTACAACAAAGTAGCTCTATTTCTTACAGTATGTAGGCTGAAACACTGGACAAGTTTCATAGGACTGAGATCACTCTGAGTTTTGCAGATAACTACCTGTGTGACTTTGGATAAAATACCTTACCTCTCTGAACCTCACACTCTACATCTGAAAATTAAGACTACTGAATTCCATGATCTCCAAATTCTTTCCTAGTGTTGACATTTCATTTCAGTTAATCACCTGATCCTGCTCATAGCTGCATAACAGAAGAGAGTACTGAGGGCAAATTCCATCTATTAAAAAATCTAGATTCTACAATTTTTCTCCTCTGCTGATTTTCCAAATTAACATAAAACATAAAGTTGTCAACTACTAAAAATAGTGGTAAGTCGCCTGCTTTTTTCCTGGAGTTAAAACAGCAACCAATCAAACCCAATTAATGGGGACCTATAGTGAATATTGTACTTCCATTCGACCACCATCATGTGTGTTTGCTGTATTACTTAAGAATATGCCATTCCAGTAGAGAGAACAAGAAAAACAAATGGGACAGATAAAGCCTACAGGAAGTGTTAAATACAGAGAGCAAGTTAAAAATCTGTGAAACGTGCTAAACACAGATCAAATAAGTGCAATATAAGTATTTTGAATACAGATAAAAAGGATTGAATAAGAGTATTACTTACAAATAGAATGGGATGGGAAGACCAAGTCATAATGTGCAAATCATGCCACCTGCAGAATGACAGTCATGTCGCCCCTAAACCAACACCCATCATCGACATCCATTTCATATCCATTCTGGCTCCACATGTACTCTCCTTGAGAAATGCTAATAAAACCCATCACTGCTTACCAAATTAACTGGTGAATTACAGCTGTAGCCAGGATTACTTGCTCCTGAGTATTTCCAATAGAGGAAGCACCTGGGCTCCAGAAACCCCCCATTTGCTGAACCCCCTCCCTTTTTGTTAGCCTCAGCTCTAGTCCTCATAATCACACCATCATCAAAGAAGCTGATGCAGCAGAGAGAGAGAAAAAAAAACAGACCATATGAGAAATGAATAACACAGGAACTGGGTGGGCTGGTGTTTCCCACTGCTCGCACCCAATCCTACATGTGTTAACGTACTCCATCTCTTTCCCCTGCTTCCTCCTAGATATTTTAAACATGATTCAAGTATTTGAATTTAGTCTATCTATGAGACTTTCCATTTTGTGATCTCTGGGGGTGTCCTTGGAGGCTACCACTGCATAAAGGTAGTTTCCCACCAACAACCACTTAAAGTGAATATTTCACATTTTTAAAAAGGGGGGAAATGGCTTTCCAGATACTCAGGGGTTTAGCATGATCTAGTTAAGAAGTGCTAACTCAGCAGCAAGGGTTAAGTGCTTTTTCTTTCCTAGGATAAAACGGCTCTACCTAGTCATTTTTAAAGAAAGACTAAAATGCTAATGTGATGAGTAAACATCAGCAAAAAAAAAAAAAACAGTGCTGGGGGAGGAGATTGGAGAAGGAAAGAAATTAAATGATTGTATTCACACACTCTTGTCTGCCTCAAATAGAGGCAACTTCATTTTCCTCTTCCCTGGCATATAGACTGAGGATGGTAGTGAATTTCATTTCAAGGGAAGCATATACCTTTCTTCCCCTGTGCCAGGCACTATGGTTGGCACTGAGGGGAATGAAAGTAAAAATAGTTTCTGCCCTGGAGGATAGACACATAAGCAAGACAGTTTCCTTATGACAATAATTACAGAATAGGGCAGGGCACAAAAAAACAGAGGAGGCCCGTGGAAATTGGGGATGACATCATGGAGGATGTCTCACTGAACCTGACTCTAAAAACATGCATAAGCATTTACTAGGCAGGAGAGAGGGAGAAAAGGGCATTCATTACAGCAGCATTGCATGGCTGTGAACACTCTTGTGTTTTTACATTATCCTGGCATTTTTCTTTTTCTGCAAGCATATCTCTTACTAAAAGTTCAGCAGAGAAAGCACCTACTTAACCTAATATTGGGGCAAATTCTCAGGCCCCTAATTGGCCAAGGGGTACCACATTAGCACAAAGCAGACCAACAGGCAAAATCCCCACCAATGCACAGCTAAGAATCAGCAAATCAAGGTAGCAAAAGCAGCAGCAGCCAGAAACGCATAACACAAACACACCGAGGACATCTGCCTTAGCCTTGACAGGTAGAGCATAAAGGCAACATTTCAATAATTACATTGAGAACATCAAAATATGGCAAACTCCTGATATAGACATCCACATCCTTCTAGCCTGAGTGCCATGTAAGCTCATGGTAAGAATGGCACCAAAAGGTAAAGCAACATTTCTTAATTTGAAATGACAGTTGGCTTTTCATTTCTGAATGTAGAGGAAATTTGTCGATTCAGAACTGCCAACTATCTATGAGGCAATTTCTGGTTTTGGAGGATGCACATATCCCACTATACGGCCTTGTGACCCTTCTTCGAGGATGTCAGATGTTATTGATCCAAGCGGCTTTCAAAAAACCAGAAATCACAAGCAGAACATACTGAGAAAACTAGAAGACTCCCAGTTAACGTGTAAGGGATTTTCATCTCCAACAACAAGTTCACGATAACATTCCATTAAACCTCCATTTGTTCCAGAAGCTAGAATGAGAAAAAACAAACATGTATGTCTTACTACAGTGCCGAGGGCAGGGCTAACGCTCTGCACATGTCTTCTCACAATAACTTTAGGAGAAGACATCATTATTATTCCTATTTTATGGATGACAAAACTAAAGACAACAGAATTTAAATAGTGTTCTAAAGGACACTGGGCTAGGAAGGCTTGATGCTGAGATGTCAACCCAGCAAGCTGGTTCCATGAGCTACACACTTAACTGGGCTACACCTGCTATTCATCAATATGTGTGATCTCATTGCTTGATATAAATCAAGGGTAAACCACCATAATACTCCCAGTGCCTGGCACTTTTGTGTTCACTCAGGAAATATTTACTGAATAAATGAGCAATCTATTTGTACATCCCTTATGAGTTAAATTACCAACACGTCTCCATTTTACAGGTGAAGGAACTGAGGCACAGAGAAGCCGCATGCCTTGCCCCAGGTCACATGAGAAGTGAGTGGAGACAAAACCGACTCTTGCCCCAGCAGAGTCAACTGTGACATTCCATGACATTCAACTGATGCCTCTGCTCATTTTCCATCCTCCTCCCGTTCCTCTCCCCCAGAGCTCGCAGTCCTGCATTCCAGCACCACGAGCCTCACATCCCTTCTTCGAAGGGCCACGTTCCTCCCCATTTTGGAATGCTCCCACCTGCAGCAACCTCCGTCTCCTCTCCCTTCTTTTCTGATAACAGCTTACTTGTTACTCCTCAGGCCAGTTTTCTCTGATCACCCCAGGCCAGCTCAGGTTCCTGTCTTTATTTCTCTTCATTGTACTTATCACAATTATCAGGGATTATGTGTGTAATCATTTATAAATGTAATCATTTTATTAAGTGCTAGATATAATTTTTTTTGAGACTGGATCTCTCTCTGTTGCCCAGACTGTTGCCTAGACTGGATCGTGGTATGATCTCAGCCCACTGCAACCTCCACTTCCTGGGTTCAAGTGATCCTCCTGCCTCAGCCACCCGAGTAGCTGAGACCACAGGTGCGTGCCACCACACCTGGCTATTTTTAGTATTTTTGGTAGAAGACAGGGTTTCACCATGTTGCTCAGGCTGGTCTCAAACTCCTGGGCTCAAGTGATCCACTCACCTTGGCCTCCCAAACCCCTGGGATTACAGGCATGAGCCACCATGCCCAGCCAAGGGCTATATTTATTGCACACCAGACTGTAAGTTCCATGAAGAATTCCCTACCAATATGTACACTACACCCAGCACAGTGCCTGGTACAAGGTTAAGCCTCAAATCTTTGTCACATTAATAAATTGTATCTTGGCTCCAACGTCTGGAACACAATACAAGAAAAAAGGTTTACCAAATATAACCAAATTTACACTCAAATATAACCAGGCCTGTTTGAGAAGAAACACATTAAAGTAATGAGCTGCGTAAGAAATAATATAGCCAGCTGAGTGTCCCCAACTCCTCCATTAGGGGACTAAACCTAAGGCATCCTGTGACACATGGTGTTAACCAACTTTTTTTAATTACTATGTGATTTGATCAAAAGAGATTCTGGTACCTCCATAATTTTGCTAATTAAATAGGTACTATAAGACAGATGAGCTCTTCTTAAAAATGTTTAACAAAACTAGTAAGGAAAATCAACGCATTGCTAAGAAATTAACATTGTGTAGCCACGCCTCTTTAGCTTGCCTCTCCACATTGCCACTGCAACCCACCAGCAATCAAATCCCCTTATCCCCATCCCCCGATCCCCATCCTGCCACCCCCATCTCAGGAATAAAGAGAGATTTAAAGAATGAATGCCAGCTCCATCTGAATCACAAGACAGGAGAACAAAAGACAAAAGAGTGGTGAAAAGACTTTTATAATACAATTAAGACTGTATTATATAGTGAAGAAGCTATACAACCACAGAGAATGGCTAAGTAAATTAGGATATATACACGCAATGGAAAATTATGTATGATAATATAATGATATGAAAGGTATTGAAATAACATAGATGTCCAGCCAATACTGTCAAACAGGTATACAATAGTACATATAGCATCATATCAAGTATATATTAACATAAAATTTGTTTTGTGATGCATAGCAAATAGATAGGCATGGCCTTCGATTTTGTCAGCGATTGGGAGCTAACATGGGCGAAATTTTTCCTCTTTCCACATGTCTGAATTTTCCAAATCTTCTCTGAGAGTTATTATAAGAAAAAAAAACAACACGTATATTAAAATATATGACTTTATCATAGAAATGGGAGAAACAAGAAGAGCATCCTACAAAAGAAGAAAATAAGCACCAATCACCTTGCTTTCAGCCCCGCAATTGTATATCCTGAAATCAGTGAGGACAACAGGGTTTTTTTTTTTTTTAGGCAATAACTGACCAGTAACCCTCCTTAGGTGACATTTTATTTTTTTCAATATTTTATTTTTTATTAACAAATAATTTTACGTATGACATTTTAATACACATTGACTGTCAAGAGTCTGAGAACCCCAAGGGCATACTCATCACACACTGCAAAAAGGTTGCTAGGTATAAGCAAGAACATTGTTTCCATCAAAGGAAGTTCTCAATGTTCTTATAAAGACATGAGGGAAGTCCTTGCCCCTGTTTTCTGCTAACCACCCATCCATTCATTTATTCATTTGTTCATTCATTCTTAAGTTTAAAAACCTTTACTAAGCACTCCTCCGAACCAGGCTGTGGACACAAAACTGACTAAGCCTCACCTTCTATCCATGAGTAGCTAAAGGCTAATAATAAAGACACACAAAAAAAGTGAATGGATCCTGCTCAGCTTTTCAGTTTAGAGATATTAGAAAGGTAGAGCCAGGCACTGTAGCATACAGCTGTAATCTCAGCTACTCAGGAAGCTGAGATGGAGGATAGCTTGAGCCCAGGAGTTCAAGTCTATCCCAGGGAACATAGTGAGAAAGACCTCATCTCTAAGGAAAAAAAGAAAGAAAAAGAAAAGGAAGAAAGAAAGAGAGAAGGAGGAAGGAAGGAAAAAAGGAAGGGAGAGAAAGAAAGGAGAGAGAGGAGAGAAGAAGGAACAAAGAAAGAAAGAGCAGGAGAGAAAGGGAGCAAAAAAGGAAGGGAAGGAAAGAAAAAAGGAAGGAAGGGAAGGGAAAGGAGGGGAGGGAAGGAAGGAAGGAAGGAAGGAAGGAAGGAAGGAAGGAAGGAAGGAGCGAGGGAGGGGAGGAAAAGAGAGAAGAGAAGAAAGAGAGAGAAAAGAAAAAGGTCATGCTTAGGAGGCATCATAAGTCTGAAATCACCTGGAACAGGACTGGAGAGTGCCTCATATAGGACTTAATCTTCCAGGTAAGAGGGAATGTAGGGTAGTAGTTAAGATCTCAGGCTCCAAAGTGAAGCCTCACTGTTTGGTTAAGATTCCGGTTTCAAGCCAGGCACGGTGGATCATGCCTGTAACCCCAGCACTTTGGGAGGCTGAGGTGGCAGATCACTTGAGGTCAGGAGTTCAAGACCAGCCTGGCCAAAATGGTGGAACACCGTCTCTACTAAAAATACAAAAATTAGCTGGGCATGGTGGCACGTGCCTGTAATCCCAGCTACTTGGGATACTGAGGCAGGAGAACCCAGGAGGCAGAGGTTGCAGTGAGCTGAGATTGCGTCACTGAACTCCAGCCTGGGCGACAGAGAGCCAGACTCTGTCTCAAAAAAAATCCAATTTCACCTCTTACCAGATGTATGACCTTGGTTAAGTTAATCTCTCTGTGCCTCAGCTTACTCATCTTTACAAATGAGAATAAAACCACATCTACCCTATGGGGATAGTATAAAGATTAAATCAATTAGTACATGTTAAACTCTCAAAACTCTCTGCTGTATAAGAAGCACATGACAATTGTTAGCTTATTTGGAAGACAGCCAGGATAGGCCCTGGGTTCTGTAGGATGGAGTGCCAAGCTATGGCCGCAGCCACCATGCCACAAGACCCTTGGTGCTGCAGCTGGGGCTGAAGTAAAGGTCACACTGATGGTTGTTTATGACTATAGCCCAGCAGGAGAATATCGAGCAGGTGAGTAGGGTTTGCCAGCCATGGTTGGAGGCATGGTTAGTGGTCAGTTCTAACTCTCTTCTGTTAAAACAAAAATTGAAAATTGAGCAGAGCCTATGGGACTTCCAGCCACTCCAATCTAAGTCCAGCCAGCCAATTTCCAAACAGTTCTGAATTTTTTATTTTTGCTAGATTTCAAGCTAAGGACTTTATATATGCTAATTTAATCCACATAGCAGCCTAGTGGTGTCAGCATTACTATCTCCATTTTGCAGATGAGATACAAAAAGTTAAAATGTGTTCTACTAAGTAGTCTAGCTGGAATTAAAATCCAGATCTGTCTAAAGCCAACCATAAGGCACCACTGCCCCTCAGCACCATCTATTGCCTCAGACAAACCAGTGTTTGAAGCCCAGCTCTGCCAAGTACCTGCTTTAAGACCTTAGACAGCTGTTTCCTTCCTTCATCCTTGAGTTGCCTCATGTGTAACACTCACCTTCCAGGGGAGGGGGGGAGGGGGAGAGGGAGGAACGAAGGAAGGAAGG
>PVKV010027312.1:0-26613 GCA_004027835.1 Alouatta palliata | reverse complement strand
GAAGACAGTGTGGCGATTCCTCAAGGACCTAGAAATAGAAATTCCATTTGACCCAGCAATCCCATTACTGGGTATATATCCAAAGGATTATAAATCATTCTACTATAAGGACACATGCACAAGAATGTTCATTGCAGCACAGTTTACAATAGCAAAGACCTGGAACCAACCCAAATGCCCATCGATGATAGACTGGACAAGGAAAATGTGGCACATATACACCATGGAATATTATGCAGCCATCAAAAAGGATAAGTTTGCATCCTTTGTGGGGACATGGATGAACCTGGAAGCCATCATTCTCAGCAAACTGACACAGGAACAGAAAACCAAACACCACATATTCTCACTCATAGATGGATGTTGAACAATGAGAACATATGGACACAGGGAGGGGAGCATCTCACACTGGGGTCTGTTGGGCGGAAAAAGGGGAGGGACAGCAGGGGGTGGGGAGTTGGGGACGGATAGCATGGGGAGAAATAACAGATTCAGGTGATGGGGAGGAAGGCAGCAAATCACACTGCCATGTGTGTACCTATGTAACAATCTTGCATGTTCTTCACATGTACCCCCAAACCTAAAATGCAATAAAAAGTATATATATTAAAAAAAAGAAAAGTGTTTCTAAGCTACTGAACCAAAACAAAGATTGAACTCTCTTAGATGAACGAACACACAACATGTCTCACAGATACGTCTCTTCTGTGTTTTACAGGCAGTCTTACTCCTATTTCATAGAACATGGGATTTTGCTTAGAAAAGTCAGTTTTTAGATTCTCCACAGAAAGCGTTCTCAAACTGCTGCATACACACACCAGTGTAACTCTCTGTTGAATGGACACATTGTCAAGCATTCTCCCACTTATCTTCCTTTTAGTGTTTCAGGTGAGTTCTTTCCCTTTACAGCGTATGCCCACTTTCCAAATGGAATGTCCCAATCTAGCTTCTGTAAGAAATGGGTTTCTGAGCTGCTGAAATGAAACAAAGATTCAACTCTGTTAGTTGAATGAACACACAACATAACAGTCTCACAGATACATCTCTTCTGTGTATTACAGGCTGTCTTACTCCTACTTCACACAACACGGGACATCGCTTGAAAACGTCAGTTTTGAGATTCTTCACAGAAAGGGATTGCAAACTGCTGCAAACACACAGCAGTGCAACTCTCTAAATTAAATGCACTCATTGTCAAGCATTCTCCCAGATAGATTCCTTTTAGTGTTTCAGGTGCAATCTTTGCCAATAGAGCATATGCCCACTTTCTGTCTTGAATGTCCATTTCTAGCTTCTGTTAAATCGTTTTCTAAGCTACTGAACGGAAACAAATATACAACTCTCTTAGTTGAACGAACACACAGCATAGCAGTCTCACAGATACATTTCTTATGAGTTTTACAGGTATTCTTACTGCTATTTCATTCAACACAGGATTTTGCTTGGAAAAGTCAGTATTGAGACTCTCCACAGAAAGAGTTCTCAAACTGCTGCAGACACACATCAGTGTAACTATCTAATTGAATGTACACATTGTCAGCATACTCCCAGGTAACTTCCTTTTAGTGTTTCAGGTGAGACCTTTCCCATTACAGCAAATGCCCACATTCCATCTGGAATGTCCCAAACTAGCTGCTGTAAGAAATGGGTTTCTAAGCTGCTAAACCAAAACAAATATTTCACCCTGAGAGTTGAACGAACACACACCTTAGCAGTCTCAAAAGTACGTTTCTTCTGTGTTTTACAGGCAGTCTTCCTGGTATGTCATACACCACGGGATTTTGCTTGGAAACGTCAGTTTTGAGAATCTACAAAGAAAGCGTTCTCAAACTGCTTCATACTCATATCAGTGCAACACTCTAATTGAATGCACACATTGTCAATCATTCTCCCAGATATCTTCTTTTCAGTGATTAATTTCAGATCATTGCCACTACAGCATATGCCCATTTTCCGTCTGAGATATCCCAATCCAGCCTCTGTGAGAAATGCGTTTCCAAGCTGCAGAAACGAAACAAAGATTCGACTCTGTTACTTGAACGAACACACACCATAGCAGTCTCACAGATACGTTTCTTCTGTGTTTCACAGGCAGTCTCACTGCTATTTCATACAACACGGGATTTCGCTTGCAAATATAAGTTTTGAGATTTCCACACAAAGTGTTCCCAAACTGCTGCATACACACCTCAATGTAATTCTTTAAGTAGAATGCACACATTGTCAAGCATTCTCCCAGATAGCTTCCTTTTAGTGTTTAAAATGAGATCTATCCCATTACAGCAAATGCCCACTTTTCGTCTGCAAGGTATCAATCCAGATTCTATACGAAATGGGTTTCTAAGCTGCTGAGCCTAAATAAACATTCAACCCTTTTCATTGAATGAACACACACCATAGCAGTCTCACACATACGTTTCTTCTGTGTTTTACAGGCTATTTTGAACAACACGGTTCTTCACTTGGAAACGTCAGTTATGACATTCTCCACAGAAGGCATTCTCAAAGAGCTGCATACGCACATCAGTGTAACTCTCTTAGTAGGATGCATACATTGTCAAGCATTCTCCCAAACTGCTTCTCTTTACTGTTTCAGGTTCTATCTTTCCCATTACAACATATGCCCAGTTTCCACCTGGAATGTCTCAATATAGCTTCTCTGCGAAATGCATTTGTAAGATGCTGAACCAAAACAAAGATTCGACTCTCTTAGTTGAATGAACATACACAGTAGCAGTCTCACAGATACGTTGCCTCTGTTTTCTGGAGTCGGTCCTACTCCTATTTCATAAAATAAATGTTATTGCTTGGAAACGTCAGTTTTGAGATTCTCCACAGAAAGCATTCTCAAACTGCTGCTCACACACAATATTGTAATTAAGTTGAATGCACACATTGACAGATATTCTTCCATAGAGCTTCCCTTTAGTGTTTCAGGTAAGATCTTTCCCATTACAGCATATGCCCACATTCCGTCTGGATTGTCACAATCTAGCTTCTGTAAGTAATGGATTTCTCAGCTGCAGAACTGAAACAAAGATTCACCTCTCTTAGTTGAACGAACAGACACCATAGCAGTCTCACAGATACGTTTCTTCTGTGTTTCACAAGCTATCTCACTGCCATTTCATACAACACGGGAGTTTGCTTGCAAACGTCAGTTTTGAGATCCTCCACAGAAAGCGTTCTCAAACTGCTGTAGACACAGTTCAGAGTAAGTCTCTAAGTTGAATGCACGCATTGCCAAGCATTCTCCCACATACCTTCCGTTTAGTGTTTCAGCTGAGATATTCCCATTACAACATATGCCCATTTTCCGTCTTTAATGTCCCACTCTAACTTCTGTAAGAAATGGGTTTCTAAGCTGCTGAGCCGATAGAAAGTTTCTCTTCTCTTAGTTGAACAAACACACACCATAGCAGACTCAGAAATAGGTTTCTTCTGTGTTTTACTGGCAGGGATTGTGCTATGTCGTACAGCACGGGATTTTGCTTGGAAACGTCAGTTTTGAGATTCTTCACAGAAAGTGTTCTCAAACTGCTGCATACGCACATCAATGTAACTCTCTACGTTGAATGCATACATTGTCAAGTGTTCTCCCAGAGAGCTTCCTTTTAGTGTTTAATGTGAGATCTTTCCCATTACAGCATATGCCCACTTTTCGTCTGGAATGTCCAATCTAGCTTCTGTAAGAGATGGGTTTCTAAGCTACTGAGCCGAAATAAAGATTCAACTCTCTTTATTGAATGAACACACAACATGGCAGGCTCACAGATACGTTTCTTCTGTGTTTTACAGGAGGTTGTCCTGGTAATTCGTACAACACAGTATTTTGCTTGGAAACGTTGGTTTTGAAATGGGTTTCTAAGCTCCTGAATGGAAAGAAAGATTCAAATCTCTTACCTGAACGAGCACTCACCACAGCAGTCTGGCTATATGTTTCTTCTTTGTTTTACACGCAGTCTTACTGGTATTTCGTACAACACGGGATTTTGCTTGGTAACGTCAGTTTTCAGATTCTCCACAGAAAGGTTTCTCAAACTGCTGCGTACACACATCAGTATAACTCTCTAAGTTGAATGCACACATTTTCAAGTATCCTCCCAGGTAGCTTCCTTTTAGTGCTTTAGGTAAGATCTTTCCCATTAGAGCATATGCCCATTTCCCACCTGGAATCCCCCAATCTAGCATCTGTAAGAAATGGGTTTCTAAGCTACTGAACCAAAACAATGACTCGACTCTCTTAGTTGAAGGAACAATCACCATAGCTGTCTTGCACATACGTTTCTTCTGTGTTCTACAGGTAGTGTCACTGCTATTTGATACAACACACGAGTTTGCTTGGAAACGTCAGTTTTGAGATTCTCCACAGAAAGCATTCTCAAACTACTGCATTCCCACACCAGTGTAACTCAGTAAGTTGAAAGCACACATTGTCAAGCATTCTCCAAGTTATCCTCCTTTTAGTGTTGAAGATGAGATCTTTCCCATTACAACATACACCCACTTTCCATCTGGAATGTCCTAATCTGGCTTCTGTAATACATGGGTTTCTATGCGGCTGAGATGAAAAAAAGATTCAACATTCTTAGTTGAACGAACACACAGCAAGGCAGTGTCACAAATGCATTTCTCCTGTGTTGGTAGGCAGTCTTATTGCTATTTCATACAACACAGGATTTTTTTTTGGGAAGTTCAGTTTTGAGATTCTCCACAGAAAGCGTTCTCAAACTGCTGTATACACATATCGGTGTAACTCTCTAAGTTGAATGTACACATTTTTCAGCATTCTCTCACATAGCTTCCTTTTAGTGTTTTAGATAATATCTTTCCCATTACTGCATAAGCCCTCTTTCCGTCTGGAATGTGTCAATCTGGCTTCTGTAAGAAATGGGTTTCTAAGCTGCTTAACTGAAACAAAGATTCAACACTCTTCGTTGAAAAAACACACACCATAGCAGTCTCACAGATATGATTCTTTTGTGTTTTACAGGCCTTCTCACTGCTATTTCGTACAACACAGGAATTTTTTGGAAACGACAGTTTTGAGATTCACCACAGAAAGCGTTCTCAAACTGCTGCATACACACATCAGTGTAACTCCCTAAGTTGAATGCACACATTGTCAAGCATTCTCCCAAATAGCTTCCTTTTAGTGTTTTAGGAGAGGTCTTGCCCATTACAACATATGCCCACTTTCCGTCTGGAATGTCCCAATCTAGCTCCTGTGAAAAACGGGTTTCTAAGCTGCTTAACCAGAATGAAGATTCAGCTCCCTTAGTTGAACACACCGTAGCAGTCTCACAGATCCGTTTCTTCTGTGTTTTACAGGCAGTTTTAATGCCATTACCTGCGACACCGGATTTTGCTTGGAAAGGTCGGTTTTGAGATTCTTCACACAAAGCTTTGTCTAACTGCTGCATACACACATCAGAGTAACTCTGTAATTGAATTCACACATTGTCAAGCATTCTCACAGTTAGCTTCCTTTTAGTGTTTCAGGTGAGAAATGTGCCACTACAGAATATGCCCAATTTCCGTGTGGAATATCCCAATCTATCTTCTCCAAGAAATGTATTTCTATGCTGCTGAACCGAAGCAAACATTCAGCTTTTAGTTGAAACAACACACACCATAGCAGTCTGACAGATACTTTTCTTCTGCGTTTTACAGGCAGTCTTACTGCTATGTCCTACAACACGGGGTTTTCCTTGGAAACGTCAGTTTGGAGATTCTCCACAGAAAGCGTTCTCAAAATGCTGCTACACACGTCAGTGTAACTGTTTCAGTTGAATTCACACATTGTCAAGCATTCTCCAAGATATCTTCTTTTCAGTGATTAATTTGAGATCTTTGCCACTACAGCATATGCCCGTTTTCCGTCTGAGATATCCCAATCTAGCCTCTGTAAGAAATGGGTTTCTAAGCTGCAGAAACAAAACAAAGATTCAACTCTATTACTTGAACGAACACACACCATAGCAGTCTCACAGATACGTTTCTTCTGTGTTTCACAGCCAGTCTCACTGCTATTTCATACAACACGGGATTTTGCGTGGAAATATGAGTTTTGAGATTCTCCACACAAAGTGTTCCCAAACTGCTGCATATACACCTCAGTGTAATTCTTTAAGTAGAATGCACACATTGTCAAGCATTCTCCCAGATAGCTTCCTTTTAGTGTTTAAAATGAGATCTTTCCCATTACAGCAAATGCCCACTTTTCGTCTGCAAGGTATCAATCCAGCTTCTGCAAGAAATGGGTTGATAAGCTGCTGAGCCTAAATAAACATTCAACCCTTTTCGTTGAATGAACACACACCGTAGCAGTCTCACACATACGTTTCTTCTGTGTTTTACAGGCATTCTTACGGCTGTTTTGAACAACACAGTTCTTCACTTGGAAACCTCAGTTATGACATTCTCCACAGAAAGCATTCTCAAAGAGCTGCATACGCACATCAGTGTAACTCTCTTAGTAGGATGCATACATTGTCAAGCATTCTCCCAAACTGCTTCACTTTAGTGTTTCAGGTTCGATCTTTCCCATTACAGCATATGCCCAGTTTCCACCTGGAATGTCTCAATATAGCTACTCTGCGAAATGCATTTGTAAGCTGCTGAACCAAAACAAAGATTCAACTCTCTTAGTTGAATGAACATACACCGTAGCAGTCTCACAGATACGTTGCCTCTGTTTCTTGGAGTCGGTCTTACTGCTACTTCGTACAATAAAAGCTATTGCTTGGAAACGTCAGTTTTGAGATCCTCCACAGAAAGCGTTCTCAAACTGCTGCAGACACAGTTCAGAGTAAGTCTCTAAGTTGAATGCACGCATTGTCAAGCATTCTCCCACATAGCTTCCCTTTAGTGTTTCAGCTGAAATATTCCCATTACAACATATGCCCATTTTCCTTCTTTAATGTCCCACCCTAACTTTTGTAAGAAATGGGTTTCTAAGCTGCTGAGCCGATAGAAAGTTTCTCTTCTCTTAGTTGAACAAACACACACCATAGCAGACTCAGAAATAGGTTTCTTCTGTGTTTTACTGGCAGGGATTGTGCTATGTCGTACAGCACGGGATTTTGCTTGGAAACGTCAGTTTTGAGATTCTTCACAGAAAGTGTTCTCAAACTGCTGCTCACACAAAACATTGTAATTAAGTTGAATGCACACATTGTCAGACATTCTTCCACATAGCTTCCCTTTAGTGTTTCAGGTGATATCTTTCCCATTACAGCATATGCCCACATTCCGTCTGGATTGTCACAATCTAGCTTCTGTAAGTAATGGATTTCTCAGCTGCAGAACTGAAACAAAGTTTCAACTCTCTTAGTTGAACGAACAGACACCATAGCAGTCTCACAGATACGTTTCTTCTGTGTTTCACAAGCTGTCTCACTGCCATTTCATACAACACGGGAGTTTGCTTGCAAACGTCAGTTTTGAGATCCTCCACAGAAAGCGTTCTCAAACTGCTGTAGACACAGTTCAGAGTAAGTCTCTAAGTTGAATGCATGCATTGTCAGGTATTCTCCCACATAGCTTTCCTTTAGTGTTTCAGCTGAGATATTCCCATTACAACATATGCCCATTTTCCATCTTTAATGTCCCACTCTAACTTCTGTAAGAAATGGGTTTCTAAGCTGCTGAGCCAATAAAAAGTTTCTCTTCTCTTAGTTGAACAAACACACACCATAGCAGACTCAGAAATAGGTTTCTTCTGTGTTTTACTGGCAGGGATTGTGCTATGTCATACAGCACGGGATTTTGCTTGGAAAGGTCAATTTTGAGATTCTTCACAGAAAGTGTTCTCAAACTGCTGCATACACACATCAATGTAACTCTCTACGTTGAATGCATACATTGTCAAGCATTCTCCCAGATAACTTCCTTTTAGTGTTTAATGTGAGATCTTTTCCATTACAGCATATGCCCACTTTTCGTCTGGAATGTCCAATCTAGCTTCTGTAAGAAATGGGTTTCTAAGCTACTGAGCTGAAATAAAGATTCAACTTTCTTTGTTGAATGAACACACAACATAGCAGTCTCACAGATAGGTTTCTTCTGTGTTTTACAGGAGGTTGTCCAGGTAATTCGTACAACACAGTATTTTGCTTGGAAATGTTGGTTTGGAAATGGGTTTCTAAGCACCTGAATGGAAAGAAAGATTCAAATCTCTTATTTGAACGAGCACACACCACAGCAGTCTGACAGATGTGTTTCTTCCGTGTTTTACAGGCAGTCTTACTGCTATTTTGGACAATGGGGTGTTTTGTCTTGTAGCGTCAGTTTTGAGAATCTCCAGAGAAAGCGTTCTCAAACTGATGCATACGCACGTCAGTGTAACTCTCTAATTTGAATGCACACATTTCCAAACATTCTGACTAATTGCTTCCTTTTAGTATTTCAGTTGAGATATTTCCCATTACAGCATATGCCCACTTTCCATCTGGAATATCACAATCTAACTTCTGTAAGAAATGTGTTTCTGAGTTGCTGTAATGAAACAAAGATTCATCTGTCATAGCTGAAGGAACACACACCAAAACAGTCTCACAGATACATCTTCTTTGTTTTACACACAGTCTTACTGGTATTTCGTAAAACACGGATTTTGCTTGGTAACGTCAGTTTTGAGATTCTCCACAGAAAGATTTCTCAAACTGCTACATACACACATCAGTGTAACTCTCTAAGTTGAATGCACACATTTTCAAGTATCCTCCCAGGTAGCTTCCTTTTAGTGCTTTAGGTAAGATCTTTCCCACTAGAGCATATGCCCATTTCCCTTATGGAATCCCCCAATCTAGAATCAGTAAGAAATGGGTTTCTAAGCTACTGAACTGAAACAATGATTCCACTCTCTTAGTTGAAGGAACAATCACTATAGCTGTCTCGCACATATGTTTCTTCTGTTTTACAGGTAGTCTCATTGCTATTTGATACAACACACGAGTTTGCCTCTAAACGTCAGTTTTGAGATTCTGCATAGAAAGCATTCTCAAACTACTGCATTCCCACACCAGTGTAACTCGGTAAGTTGAAAGCACACATTGTCAAGCATTCTCTGAGATATCTTCCTTTTAGTGTTGAAGATCAGATCTTTCCAATTACAACATATGCCCACTTTCCGTCTGGAATGTCCTAATCTGGCTTCTGTAATACATGGGTTTCTAAGTGGCTGAGATGAAAAAATATTCAACATTCTTAGTTGAACGAACACACAGCAAGGCAGTGTCACAAATGCATTTCTCCTGTGTTGATAGGCAGTCTTATTATTATTTCATACAACACAGAATTTTTTTGGAAAGTTCAGTTTTGAGATTCTCCACAGAAAGCATTCTCAAACTGCTGTATATACATATCGGTGTAACTCTCTATATTGAATGTACACATTTTTCAGCATTCTATCACATAACTTCCTTTTAGTGTTTCAGATAAGATCTTTCCCATTACTGCATAAGACCTGTTTCCGTCTGGAATGTGTCAATCTAGCTACTGTAAGAAATGGGTTTCTGCGTTGCTTAACTGAAACAAAAATTCAGCTCTCTTAGTTGAACCACCACACACCATAGCAGTCTCACATGTACGTTTCTTCTGTGTTTTTCAGGCAGTTTTAATGCTATTTCCTACAACACTGGATTTTGCTTGGAAAGGTCAGTTTTGAGATTCTTCACAGAAAGCGTTGTCTAACTGCTGCATACACACATCAAAGTAACTCTCTAATTGAATTCACACATTGTCAAGCATTCTCACAGTTAGCTTCCTTTTAGTGTTTCAGGTGAGAAATTTGCCACTACAGAATAAGCCCAATTTCCGTATGGAATATCCCAATCTAGCTTCTTCAAGAAACGTATTTCTATGCTGCTGAACTGAAACAAAGATTCAACTTTTTAGTTGAAACAACACATACCATAGCTGTCTGACAGATACTTTTCTTCTGCGTTTTACAGGCAGTCTTACTGCTATGTCCTACAATACAGGAATTTCCTTGGAAACGTCAGTTTTGAGATTCTCCACAGAAAGCTTTCTCAAAATGCTGCTACACACGTGAGTGTAACTCTCTCAGTTGAATGCACACATTGTCAAGCAATCTCCCAGATAGCTTCCTTTTAGTGTTGAAGTTGACATATTTCCCATTACAACGTTTGCCTAGTTTTCATCTGGAATGTCCCAATCTAGCTTCCACAAGAAATGATTGTCTATGCTGTTGAACCAAAACAAAGTTTCAAATCTGTTAGTTGAGTGAACACACACAGTAGCATCCTCACAGATACATTTCTTCTGTGTTTTAGGGGCAATCTTGCTGCTGTTTCGTGCAACACGGGATATTGCTTGGAAAGGTTAATTTGAGATTCACCTCAGATAGCGTTCTAAAACTGCTGCATATACACATCAGTGTAACTCTCTAAGTAGAATGCACACATTGTCAAGCATTCTCCCAGATAGCTTCCTTTTACTGTTGAAGGTGAGATCTTTCCCATTACAGCATATGCCCACTATCCATCTGTAATGTCCCAATCTACCTTCTGTAAGAAATGGGTTTCTGAGCTACTGAACCGAAACAAAGATTCAACTCTCTTAGTTGAACAAACACACACCATAGCAGTCTCACAGACATGTGTCTTCTGTGTTTTACTGGCAGTCTTACTGCTATTTAATGCAACACGAGATTTTGCTTGGAAACTTCAGTTCTGAGATTTTCCACAGAAAGCATTCTCAAACTGCTGCATACACACATCCTTGTAACTCTCTAAGTTTAATGCACACATTGTCAAAGATAGCAACCTTTCAGTGTTTCATTTGTGATCTTTCCCATTTCAGCATACACCCACTTTCTTCTGGAATATCCCAATCTACCTTCTGTATGAAATGGATTTCTAGACTCTTGAACCTAAACAAAGTTCCAAATCCATTAGTTGAGTGAATATGCATCATAGCAGTCTCACAGATACATTTCTTCTGTGTTTTACTGGCAATCTTACTGCTGTTTCGTACAACACGGGATTTTGCTTGGAAATATCAGTTTTCAGATTCTTCACAGAAAGCGTCCTCAAACTGCTGCATACACACATCTGTGTAAATCTCTAAGTTTAATGCACACATTGTCAAGCATTCTCTGAGATATCTTCATTTTATTGTTTCAGGTGAAATGTTTCCCATTACAGCATATGCCCACTTTCCGTCTGGAATGTACCAGTCTAGTTTTTGTAAAAAACGTGTTTCAAAGCTGCTGAACGGAAAAAAGATTCACCTGTCTTAGCAGAACGAGCGCACACCACAGCAATCTCACAGATACGTTTCTTCTGTGTTTTACAGGCATTCTTACTGCGATTTCATACAACACAGGATTCTGCTTGGAAACGTCAGTTTTGAGATTCTCCACAGTAAATGTCCTCAGACTGCTGCATGCACACATCCACGTAACTCCCTAAGTTGAATGTGCACATTTTCAAGCATTCCACCAGATAGCTTCCGTTCTAGTGTTTAAGGTGAGATCTTTCCCATTACAGCATGGGCCCACTTTCTGTCTGGAATATCCCAATCTTGCTTCTGTAAGAAATGAGTTTTTAAGCTGCTGAGCCAAAACAATGTTTCAACTTCTTCAGTTGAAAGAATACACAAAATAGGTGTCTCACAGATACGTTTCCTCTGTGTTTTACAGGCAGTGCTAATGCTATTTCTTACAAAACCTGATTTTGCTTGGAAACATCAGTATTGAGATTCTCCACCGAAAGCTTTCTCAAACTTATTTATACACACATCAGTGTAGCTTTCTAATTGAATTCACACATTGTGAAGCATTCTCCCAGAGTGCTTCTTTTCAGTGTTTCAGATGAGACCTCTGCCACTACCAAATATGCCCACTTTCCATCTGGAATGTCCCAATCTAGCTTCTGTAAGAAATGGGTTTCTATGCTGGTGAACTGAAACAAAGATTCAACGCTCTTAGTTGAAAAAACACACCATAGCAGTCTCACAGACACATTTCTTCTGTGTTTTACAGGCAGTCTTACTGCTATTTCCTACAACACGGGATTTTGCTTGGAAATGTCAGTTTTGAGATTCTCCTAGGAAGCCTTCTCAAACTGTTGCAGTGTAACTCTCTATGTTGAATGCACACATTGTCAAACATTCTCCCAGATAGCTTCCTTTTAGTGTTCAAGGTGAGATCTTTCCAATTACAACATATGCCCACTTTCCATCTGGAATGTCCTAATCTAGCTTCTATAATACATGGGTTTCTAAGCTGTTGAGATGAAAAAAAGATTCAACATTCTTAGATGAATGAACACAGCATGGCAGTGTCAAAAATACATTCCTCCTGTGTTTGACAGGTAGGCTTATTGCTATTTTATACAACACGGAATTTTTTTGGAAAGTTCAGTTTTGAGATTCTCCATAGAAAGCGTTCTCAAACTGCTATATACACATACACATATCGGTGTAACTCTCTATGTTGAATGCACACAATGTCCAGCATTCTCTCACATAGCTTCCTTTTAGTGTTTCAGATAATATCTTTCCCATTACTGCATAAGCCCAGTTTCCATCTGGAACGTGTCAATCTAGCTTCTGTAAGAAATGGGTTTCTAAGCTGCTTAACCGAAACAAAGATTCAATGCTCTTAGTTGAAAAAACACACATAGCAGTCTCACAGATATGTTTCTTCTGCGTTTTACAGGCAGTCTCACTGCTATTTCGTACAACACGGGAATTTTTTGGAAACGACAGTTTTGAGATTCACCACAGAAAGCGTTCTCAAACTGCTGCATACACACATCAGTGTAACTCTCTAAGTTGAATGCACACATTGTCAAACATTCTCCCAAATAGCTTCCTTTTAGTGTTTAAGATGAGATCTTTCCCATTACAGCATACGCCCACTATCCATCTGTAATGTTCCAATCTAGCTCCTGTAAGAAATGGGTTTCTAAGTTATGGAACTGAAACAAAGATTAATCTCTCTTCATTGAACGAACACACACCATAGCAGTCTCAGAAATACGTTTCTTCTGTATTTTACAGGCATTGTTACTGCTACTTCTCACAAAATGGGATTTTGATTGGAAATGTCAGTTTTGAGATTCTCCACTGGAATTCACACATTGCAAGTATTCTCCCAGATAGTTTCTTTTTAATGTTTCAGACGAGACCTTAGCCATTACAGAATATGCCCACTTTCTTTCTGGAATGTCCCAATGTAGCTTCTGTGAGAAATGGGTTTCTAAGCTGCTGAAACAAAACAAATATTGAACTCCCTTAGGTGAATGAACACACACCATAGCAGTCTCACAGATACGTTTCTTCTCTGTTCTACAGGCAGTCTTACTGCTATTTCATATAATACTTGATTTTGCTTGGAAACATCAGTTTTTATATTCTCCACAGAAAGCATTCTCAAAATGCTGCACACACACATCCATGTAATTCCCTACATTGATTGCATACATTGTCAAGCATTCTCCCAGATAGAATCCTTTTAGTTTTCAAGTTGAGATCTTTCCCATTACAGCACAGACACACTTTCTTCTGGAATGTCCCAATCTAGCTTTTGTAAGAAATGGGTTTCTATGTTACTGAACAGAAACAAAGTTTCAAATCTGTTAATTGAGTGAACACACAACATAGCAGTCTCACAGATACGTTTCTTCTGTGTTTTACAGGCAATCTTACTGCTGTTTCGTACAACAGGGGATTTTGCTTTTAAATGTCAGTTTTTAAGAATCACCACAGAAAGCGTTCTCAAACTGCTGCGTACACACATCTGTGTACTCTCTAAGTTGAATGCACACATTGTCAAACATTCTCTCAGATAGCTTCCTTTTAGTGTTTAAGGTCAGATTGTTCCCATTACAGCATATCCCCACTTTCCGACTGGAATGTCCCAATCTAGCTTCTGTAAGAAATGGGTTTCTAAGCTGCTGAACTGAAACCAAGATTCAACCCTCTTAGTTGAACCACCACACACCATAGCAGTCTCACAGATACGTTTCTTCTGTGTTTTACAGGCAGTCTTACTGCTGTTTTGTACAACATGAGATTTTGGATGGAAACGTCAGTTTTGATATTCTCCACATAAAGCATTCTCAAACTGCTGCATACACACATCCATGTAAATCCCTAAGCTGATTGCACACATTGTCAAGCATTCTCCCAGATAGAATCCTTCTAGTGTTCAAGTCGTGATACTTCCCATTACAGCACAGACCCACTTTCTTCTGGAATGTCCCAATCTAGTTCCTGTAAGAAATGGGTTTCTAAGCTGCTGAACCAAAACAGATATTTAACTCTCTTAGTTGAATGAACAAACCATAGCAATCACGCTGATAGGTTCCTTCTGAGTTTTACTCTCAGTCTTATTGCTAGTTCCCAAAATATGGGATTTTGCTTGGAAACGTCAGTTTTGAGATTCTCCACAGAAAGCGTTCTCAAACTGCTGCATACACACATGAGTGTAAGTCTCTACATTGAATGCACACGTTGTCAAGCATTCTCCCAGATAGCTTCCTTTTAGCATTTCTGGAGAGATCTTTGCCATTACAACACATGTCCACTTTGCGTCTGGTATGTCCCAATCTAACTTTTGTAAGAAATGATTTTCTAAGCTGCTGAACCGAAATAGAGATTTGACTCCCTTAGTTGAACAAACACACAGCATAGCTGTGTCACAGATACGTTTCCTCAGTGTTTTACAGGCCGTCTTACTGCTATTTCGTACAACGTGGGATTTTGCTTGGAAAGGTAGGTTTGAGATTCTCCAGAAAAGGCATTCTCAGACTGTTGCAAACACACATCACTGTAATTCTCTACCTTTACTGCTCACATTGTCAAGCATTCCAGCACACAGCTTCCTTTTAGTGTTTATGGTTAGATCTTTCAATTACAGCATATGCCCACTGTCCATCTTGAATGTCCCAATCTAGCATCTGTAAGAAATGAGTTTCTAAGCTGCTGAACCGAAAGCAATGTTCAATTCTCCTAGTTGAACGAGCAGGCACCATAGCAGTCTCACAGATATGTTTCTCCTGTGTTTTACAGGCAGTCTTACTGCTATTTTCCACAACATGGGATTTTGCTTGGAAACGTCAGTTTTGAGATTCTCCACAGAAAGCATTCTGAAAATGCTGCATGCACACATCAGTGTAAGTCTCTACGTTGAATACACACATTGTCAAGCATTCTCAATGATAGCTTCCTTTTAACGTTTAAGGTGGGATTTTTCCCATTATGGCACATGCTTACTTCCCGTCTGGAATGTCTCAATCCAAATTCTGTAAGAAATGGGTTTTTAACCTGCTGAGCCAAAACAGAGATTGAATTCTCTTAGTTGAATGAACACACACTATCGCAGTCTCACAGATACGTTTCTTCTGCATTTTACAGGCAATCTTACTGCTACTTCATACAACACAGGATTTTGTTCGTAAACGACAGTTTTGAGATTATCCTCAGAATGCGTTCTCAAACTGCTGCATACATATATCATTATAAAACTCTAATTTGAATGCATACATTGTCAAGCATTCTCCCAGGTAGCTTCCATTTAGTGTTTAAGGTGAGATCTTTCCGATTATAGGTTATGCCCGCTTTAGGTCTGGAATGTTGTAATCTAGCTTCTGTTAGAAATTGATTTCTAATATGCTGAACCGAAACTGAGATTTAACTATGTTAGTTGATGAAAACACACCATAGCAATCTCACAGATATATTTATTCTGTGTTTTACAGGCATTCTTACCGTTGTTTTGTACATCACGGGATTTTGCTTGGAAAGGTCAGTTTTCAGATTCTCCACAGAAAGCGTTCTAAACTGCTGCATACACTCATCAGTGTAACTCTCTAAGCTGAATGCACAAACTGTCAAGCATTCTCACTGATAGCTTCCTTTTAGTGTTTAAGTTGAGATATTTCCCATTACAGCATATACCCATTTTCAGTTGGAATGTCCCAATCTAACTTCTTTAAAAATGGGTTTCTAACCTGCTGAGCTGAAACAAATATTTAGCTCTCTTACTGGAACAAACACACCACAACATAGCAGTCTCACAGATACGTTTCCTCTGTATTTTATAGGCAGTCTTATTTCTATTTCGCACACAATGAGATTTTGCTTGGAAAAGTCAGATTTGAGATTCTGCACAGAAAGCGTTTTCAAACTGCTGCATACACACATCATTGTAACTCTCTAGGTTGAATGCACACATTGTCAAGCATTCTCCAAGGTAGCTTCCTTTTAGTGTTTCAGGCGAGACCTTTTAAATTACAGCATCTGCCGACTTTCCATCTGGAATGTCCCAATCTTGCTTGTGTAAGAAATGGGTTTCTAAGCTGCTGAACCAAAATAAGGTTTCAACTCTCTTAGTTGACCGAACACACACCATAGCAGTCTCACGGATAGGTTTCTTCGTTTTACAGGCAGACTTACTGCTATTCCATACAACACGGGATTTTGCTTGGAAACGTCAGCTTTGAGATACTGCACAGAAAGCGTTGTCAAACTGCTGCATATACACATCAGTGTAACTCTCTAAATTGAATGCACACATTGTGAAGCATTCTCCCAGATAGCTTCCTTTAAGTGTTTAAGGTGAGATATTTCCCATTACAGCATATGCCCACTATCCATCTGTAATGTCCCAATCTAGCTTCGTTAAGACATGTGTTTCTAACCTACTGAACCGAAACATAGATTCAACTATCTTAGTTCAACGAAAACACACCAAAGCAGTCTCACAGATTCGTTTCTTCTGTGTTTCACAGGCAGTCTTACTGCTATTTCCTACAATATGGGATTATGCTTGGAAACGTCAGTTTTGAGATTCTCCATAGAAAGCGTTCTGAAGCTGATGCATACACACATCAGTGTAACTCTCTAAGTTGGATGCACACATTGTCAAGCTTTCTCCAGATAGCTTCCTTTTAGTTTTTCAGGTGTGATCTTTTTTATTACAGCCTATGCCCACTTTCCGTCTGGAACATCCCTATCTCGTTTTCGTAACAAATGGGTTTCTAAGGTGCTGAACCAAAACAAAGATTCAACTCTCTTAGTTGAATGAACACACACCATAACAGTCTCACAGATATGTTTATTCTGTGTTTTACAGGCAGTCTTACTGCTATTTCATACAAGACGGTATTTTGCTTGGAAACGTCAGATTTGAGATTCTCCAAGGAAGCGTTCACAAACTGCTGCATACACACATCAGTGTAACTCTCAAATTTGAATACATACATTGTCAAGCAGTCTCTCTGATAGCTTCCTTTTAGTGTTTCAGATGAGATATTTCCCATTACAGCATATGCCCACTATCCATCTGTCATGTCGCCATCTATCTCCTGTGAGAAATGGGTTTCTAAGCTGCCAAACTGAAACAGAGATTCAACTCTCTTAGTTGAACGAGCATACACCATAGCAGTCTCACATACACGTTTCTTCTGTGTTTTACAGGCAGTCTTAGTACTATTTCATTGAACACGGGATTTTGCTTGGAAACGTCAGTTTTAAGATTCTCCAATGAAAGCATTCTCAAACTGCTGAATACACACTTCAGTGTAAATCTCTAATTTGAATGCACACATTGGAAATCATTCTCCCATATAGCTTCCTTTAAGTGTTTAAGGTGAGATCTTTCCCATTATATCATATGCCCACTTTACGTCTGGATTTTTCCAGTCTAGCTCCTGTAAGAAATTTGTTCCTAAGCTGTTGAACCAAAACAAAAATTCAAATCTCTTAATTGAATGAACACACAACAAAGCAGTCTCACAGATACGTTACTTCTGTGTTTTACAGGCAGTCTTACTGGTATTTAATACAACTCTTGATTTTGCTTGGAAACATCACTTTCAGATTCTCCACAGAAAGAATTCTCAAACTGCTGCATACACACATTAGTGTAACACTCTAAATTGAATGCACACATTGTCAAGCATTCTCCAGTACAGCTTCCTTTTATTGTTTAAGGTGAGATATTTCCCATTACAACATATGCCAACTTTCAGTCTGAAAAGTCCCAATCTAGATTCTGTAAGAAATGGGATTCTAAGCTGCTGAACCGAAATAAAGATTCCACTCTCTTAGTTGAACAAGCAGTATCATATATATGTTTCTTCTCTGTTTTGCAGGTAGTCTTACTGTCATTTCATACAAGAGGTTTTGCTTGGAAACATCAGTTTTGAGATACTCCATGGAAGCGTTCACAAACTGCTGCATATACACATCCGTGTAACTCTAAGTTGAATGCACACATTGTGAAGCATTCTTCCAGATATCTTCCCTTTACTGTTTAAGGTGAGATGTTTCCCATTACAACTTAATGCCCTCTCTCGGTCTGGAATGTCCCAATCTAGCTTCTGTAAGAAGTGGGTTTCTATGCTGCTGAGTCAAAACAAGGATTAAACTCTCTTAGTTGAATGAGCACACACCATAGCAGTCTCAAAGATTCGTTTCTTCTCTGTTTTTCAGGCAATCTTACCACAGTTTCGTAAAACAGAGGATTTTGTTTGGAATTGTCAGTTTTGAGATTCTCCACAGAAAGTGTTCTCAAACTGCTGCATACACACATCGGTGTAATTCTTTAAGTTGAATGCACACATTTTCAAGCATTCTGCCACATAGCCTCTTTTTAGTGTTTCAGGTGAGATCTTTCCCATTACACCATACGCCCACTTTTCATCTGGAATGCCCCTATCTAGCTTAGGCAAGAAATGCGTTTCTAACATGCTGAGCCAAAACACTTATTCAAATCTCTTTGTTGAACAAACACACACCATAGAAGTCTCACAGATACTTTTTTTGTGTGTTTTACAGTCAGTCTTACAGCTATTTCGTACAACATGGGATTTTGCTTGGAAACGTCAGTTTACAGATTCTCCACAGAAAGCGTTCTCAAACTGCTGCAAACACACATAACTGTAACTCTCTGTGTTGAATTCACACATTGTCAATTGTTCTCTGAGATTGCTTCCTTTTTGTGTTTCATGTGAGTTCTTTCCCATTACAGCATATGCCCACTTTCTGTCTGGAATGTCCCTATCTAGCTTCTGTAAGAAATTGGTTTCCAAGCTGCTGAACCAAAACAAAGATTCCACTCTTAGTTCAACGAACACACATCATAGCAGTCTCACAGATATGTTTCTTCTGTGTTTTACAGGCGGTCTTATTGCTATTTCATAAAACACAGGATTTTGCCAGGAAACTTCAGTTTTGAGATTCTCCACAGAAAGCATTGTCAAACTGCTGCATAAACACATCAGTGTAACTCCCTAGTTTGAATGCACACATTGTCAAGCATTCCCCCACATAGCTTCCTTTTAGGGTTTCAGGTGAGATCTTTTCCATTACAGCATATGCCTACTCTTTGTCTGGAATGTCCCAATCTAGCTTCTGTAAGACCTGGGTTTATAAGCTGCTGAGCAAAAAAAAAAAAAAAAAAAAAAAGATTCAAGTCTCTTTGTTGAACGAAGGCACACCATAGCAGTCTCACAGATACGTTTCTTCTGTGTTTACAGGAAGTCTTACTGCTATTTCTTACAGCATGGGATTTGCTTGGAAACGTCAGTTTTGAGATTCTGCACAGAAATCGTTCTCAAACTGCTGTATATGCACAGATCAGTGTAACTCTCTAAGTTGAATGCAGACATTGTCAAGCATTCTCCCAGATAGCTTTGTTTAAGTGTTTAAGGTGAGATCATTCCCATTATATCATATTCCCACTTTCCATCTGGAATGTACCTATCTATCTTTTTTAAGAAATGGGTATCTGAACTGCTGACCCAAAGGGAAGATTCAACCCTCTTTGTTTTACGAACACACCATAGCAGTCTCACAGACACGGTTTTTCTGTGTTTTACACTCAGTCTTACTGCTTTTTCGTGCAACATGGGATTTTCCTTGGAAATGTCCGTTTTGATATTCTCCATAGAAAGCGTTCTCAAACTGCTCCATCCACATATCAGTGTAACTCTCTAATTTGAATGCACACATTGTCAAGCATTCTACCAGATGGCTTTCTTTTAGTATTTAAGGTGAGGTCTTTCCCATTACAGCATATGCCCACTTTCATCTCTCTTAGAAGAACGAAGGCACACCACAGCATTTTCACAAATACGTTTCTTCTTTGTTTTCAGGTCGTGTTACTGCTATTTCGTATAACACGGGATTTTTCTGGAGTCGTCAGTTTTGAGATTCTCCACAGAATGCGATCTCAAACTGCTGCAAAAACAAATCAGTGAAACTATCTAAGTTAAATGCACACATTTTTAAGCATTCTACCAGATAGTTTCCTTTTAGCTTTTAAGGTAGGATATGTCCAATTACAGCATATGCCTACTTTCCTTCTGGAATGTTCAAATCTAGCTTCTGTAAGAAATGTGTTTCTAACCTGCTGAATGGAAACAGTGATCCAACTCTCTTAGTTGAAACAACACAACACATAGGAGCTTCACAAATAAGTTTCTTATTTGTTTCCAGGCAGTCGTACTGCTATTTGCAACAACAGAGAATTTTGCTGGAAATTTCACTTTGAGATTATCCACAGAAATCGTTCTTAAACTGCTGCATACACACATCAGTGTAACTCCCTATGTTGAATGCACACATGGTCAAGCATTCTCCCAGATAGCTTTTTCTTGGTTTTTAAGGCAAGATTTTTCCATTAAAATATATGCCCATGTTCCGTCTGGAATGTCAAAATCTGGCTTCTGTAAAAAATGGGTTTCTAAGCTGCTGAACAGAAACAAAGATTCAGCTCTCTTAGTTGAATGAACACACAATATAGGAGTCTCACAGATATGTTTCTTCTGTGTTTTACATGCAGTCTTACTGCTATTTCCTACAACACGGGATTCTGCTTTTATACGTCAGTTTTGAGATTCTCAAAGGAAGCGTTCTCAAACTGCTGCATACACAAGTCAGTGTAAATCTCTAAGTTGAATGCACACATTGCCAAGTATTCTCCTGATAGCTTCCTTTTAGTGTTTCAGGTGAGATCTTTCCCATTACAGCATATGCCTACTTTCTGTATTAAATATCATAATCTATCTCCTGTAAGAAATGTGTTTCTAAGCTGCTGAACCAAAACAAAGTTTCAAGTCTCTTAGTTGAACAAACACACACCATAGGAGTCTCAACATTACTTTTCTTCTGTGTTTTACTGGCAGTCGTACTGCTGTTTCACACAACACGCTATTTTGCTTGAAAAGGTCAGTTTTCAGATTCTCCAGAGAAAGCATTCTCAAACTTCTGCATACACGCATCAGTGTAACTCCATAAGTTGAATGCATACACTGTCAAGCATTCTCTCAGATAGCTTCCTTTTAGTGTCTAAGGTGACTACTTTCCTACTAGTAAATATGCCCATTTTCTGTCTGGAATGTTCCAATCTAGCTTCTGTAAGAAATGGGTTTCTATGGTGCTGAGCAGAAACAAAGATTCAATTGTCTTAGTTGAACACGCACACACCATAGAAGTCTCACAAATACGTTTCACCTGTGTTTGACAGCCAGATATATTGCTATTTTGTACAACACTGGATTTTTTTGGAAGGGTCAGTTTGTAGATACTCGACAGAAATTGTTCTCAAACTTCTGCATACACACTTCAGTGTAACTCTCTAAGATGAAGGCACACATTGTCAAGCATTCTTCTCTATAGATTCCTTTTAGTGTTTAAGGTGAGATATTTCCCATTACAGCATATGCCCACTGTCTGTTTGGAATGTCCCAATCTAGCATCTGTAAGTAATGTGTTTCTAAGCTGCTGAGCCAAATCAAAGATTCAACACTCTTAGTTGAACGAGCACACACCATAGCAGACTCACAGAGATATTTCTTCTGTGTTTCACAAGTAGTCATACTGCTATTTCGTACAACACGGGATTTTGCTTGGAAATGGTAGTTTTGAGCTTCTCCACAGAAAGACATCTCAAACCGATGCATACACATGTCAGTGTAACTCTCTAAGTTGAATGCACACATTGTCAAGCATTCTCCCAGATAGCTTCCTTTTAGTGTTTTAGGTGAGAAATTTCCCATTACAACATATGCCAACTTTCCGTCTGGAATGTCCCCATGAAACTTCTGTTAGAAATGGGTTACTAAGCTGCTGAATCGAAACAAAGATTCAACTCTCTTAGTTGAACGAACACACACTATAGCAGTCTCACAGATACATTTCTCCTGTGTTTTACACTCAGTCTTATTGCTTGTTCACAAAACGTGGGATTTTGCTTGGAAAAGTCAGTTTTGAGACTCTCCAAAGAAAGCATTCTCAAACTGCTTCATACTCACATCAGTGCAACTCTCTAATTGAATGCACACATTGTGAATCATTCTTCCACATAGCTTCCATTTAGTGTTTCTGGTGAGATCTTTCCCATTGCAACATATGCCCACTTTCCATCTGGAATGTCCCATTCCAGCTTCTGTAAGAAATGGGTTTCTAAGCTGCTGAACCAAAACAAAAATTCAACTCTCTTAGTTGAAGGAACACACACTATAGGAGACTCACAGTTACGTTTCTTCTGTGTTTTACTGGCAGTCTTACTGCTATTTCAAACAACACGCTATTTTGCTTGGAAACGTCAGTTTTCGGATTCTCCAGAGAAAGCATTCTCAAACTTTTGCGTGCACTCATTAGTGTAACTCCATAAATCGAATGCACACATAGTCAAGCATTCTCCTAGATAGCTTCCTTTTAGTGTTTCAGGTGAGAATTTTAAATCACAGCATCTGCCCACTTTCCGTCTGGAATGCCCCAAGCTAGCTTCTGTAAGAAATGGGTTTGTAAGCTGCTGAACTGAAACAAAGATTCAACTCTCCTAGATGAACGAACACACAAAACAGCAGTCTCACAAATACGTTTCTTCTGTGTTTTAGAGGCAATCTTACTACTATTTCATATAACACTGGAGTTTGCCTGGAAACGTCAGATTTGTGATTCTCCACAGAAAGCGTTCGCAAACTGCTGCGTACACATCAGTGTAAGTCTCTCAGGTGAATGCACACACTGTCAAGCATTCTCTCAGATGGCTTTCTTTTAGTGTTTTAGGTGAGATGTTTCCCATTACAGCATATGCCCACTTTTCTTCTGCAATGTCCCAATGTAGCTTCTGTAAGAAATGGGTTTCTAAGCTGCTGAACAGAAAAAGATTCAACTTTGTTAATTGAACGAACACACTGCATAGGTGTCTCAATGATATGTTTCTTCTGTGTTTTAATATCAGTCTTACTGCTATTTCACACAACATGGGGTTTATCTTTTATACATCAGTTTCGAGTTCTCCACAGAAAGCGTTCTCAACTGCTGCATACAAACATCAGTGTAATTCTATAAGTTGAATGCATACATTGTCAAGCATTCTCCCAGACAGCTTCCTTTTAGTGTTTCAGGTAAGAATTTTCCCATTACAGTATCTGCCCACTTTCCATCTGGAATGTCCCATTCTAGTTTCTGTAAGAAATGGGTTCCTAAGCTGCTGAACAGAAACAAATATTCAACTCTCTTAGTTGAATGAACACACACCATAGTAGTCTCACAGATAAGTTTCTTCTGTGTTTTAATGGCAGTATTACTGCTATTTCGTACAATACGGATTTTGCTTTTATACGGCAGTTTTGAGATTCTCCAAGGAAGCGTTCTCAAACTGCTGCAGACAAACATCAGTGTAAATCTCTAAGATGAATGCACAGATTGTCAACATTCTCCCAGATCGCTTCCTTTCAGTGTTTAAGGTGAGGTCTTTCCCATTACAGAATATGTGCACTTCTGTCTGGAATTCCCAATCTAACTATTGTAAAAAATGGGTTTCTAAGCTGATGAACCAACACAAAGTTTCAACTCTCTTAGTTGAACGAACACACACAGTAGCAGTCTCACAGATATGATTCTTCTGTGTTTTACAGGCAGTCTTACTGATATTTCATACAACACGGGATTTTGCTTGTATATGTCAGTTTTGAGATTATCTGCAGAAAGCATTCTCAAACTGCTGCTGACACACAACATTGTAACTCTATATGTTGAATGGACACAATGTCAAGCATTCTCCCACATAGTTCCCTTTTAGCGTTTCAGGTGAGATCTTTCCCATTACAGCATATGCCCACTTTCTGTCTGGAATGTCCCAATCTAGCTTCTGTAAGAAATGGTTTTCTAAGCTGCTGAGCTGAAACAAATATTCACCTCTCTTAGTTGAACTAACACACACCACAGCAGTCTCACAGATACGTTTCTTCTGTGTTTTACACTCAGTCTTACTGTTATTTAGTGTTTCAGGTAAGAATTTTCCCATTATGGCATCTGTCCACTTTCCATCTGGAATGTCCCAGTCTAGCTTCTCTAAGAAATGGGTTTCTAAGCTGATGAACCAAAACAAAGTTTCAGCTCCCTTTGTTGAATGAACACACAACGTGGCAGTGTCAGAGATAAGTTTCTTCTGTGTTTTACAAGTAGTCTTACTGCTATTTCGTACATCACGGGATTTTGTTTGGAAGTGTTAGTTTTGTGATTCTCCACAGAAAGCGTTCTCAACCTGCTGCATACACACATCAGTGTAACTCTCTAATTTGAATGCAGGTATTGTCAAGTATTCTCCCAGATGGCTTCCTTTTACTGTTTCGGGTGAGATCATTCCCATTACAACCTATGCCCAATTTCCGTCCGGAATGTCACAGTCTAGCTTCTGTAAGAAATGGGTTTCTAAGTGGCTGAGTCGAAAAAAAGATTAACCTGCTTTAGTTAAACCAACACACACCATAGCAGTGTCACAGATACGTTTCTTCTGTGTTTTACAGGCAGTTTTATGGCTATTCTGTACAACACGGGATATTGCTTGGAAATGTCAGTTTTCAGATTATCCACAGTAAGTGTTCTCAAACTGCTGCATACACACATCAGTACAACTCTCTAAGGTGAATGCACACATTGTCAAGCATTCTCCCAGACAGCTTCCTTTTACTGTTTCAGGTGAGATCATTCACATTACAGCATCTGCCCACTATCCATCTGGAATGTCCCATTCTAGCCTCTGTAAGAAATGGGTTCCTAAGCTGCTGAACAGAAACAAAGATTCAACTCTCTTAGTAGCACGAACACACACCATAGCAGTCTCACAGATACGTTTCTTCTGTCTTTTACAGGCAGTCCTACTGCTATTTCATACAACACGGCATTTTGCTTTTATGCGTCAGTTTGAGATTCTCCAAGGAAGTGTTCTCAAACTGCTGCATACAAACATCAGTGTAAATCTCTAAGATAAATGCATACATTGTCAAGCATTCTCCCACATAGCTGCGTTTTAGTGTTTAAAGTTAGATCTTCGCCACCGCGGCATATGATATCTTTCGGTCTGGAATGTCGCAATCCTGCTTCTGTAAGTAATAGCTTTCTAAGCTGCTGAACAAACACAAAGATTCATCTTTCTTAGTTGAACGAACACCCGTCATAGCAGTCTCACAGATACTTTTCTTCCGTGTTTTACAGGCAGTCTTACTGCTATTTCGTAACAACACCAGAGTTTGCTTGGAAACGTCAGTTTTGAGATTCTTCAAAAAAACTCTTCTAAAACTGCTGCATACAAACATCAGTGTAACTCTGTAAGTTGAATGCACATATTGTCAAGTATTCCTCCAGATAGTTTCATTTTACTGTCTCAGGTGAGATCTTTCTCATTACAGCCTATACCAACTTTCATCTGTAACGTTCCAACCTAGCCTCTGTAAGAAATGGGTTTCTAAGCTGCAGAGCAGAAAAAAATACTCAACACTATTAATTGAACGAACACACACCATAGCAGTCTCACAGATACGTTTTCTCTGTGTTTTACAGGCAGTCTTACTGCTATTTCGTGCAAAACAAGATTTTGCTTCGAAACGTCAGTTTTGAGAGTCTCCACAGAAAGTGTTCTCAAACTGCTGCATACACACATCAATGTAACTCTATAAGTTGAATGCACACGTTATCAATCTTTTTCCCTGATACCTTCCTTTCTGTGTTTAAGGTGAGGTCTTTCCCTTTACGGCCTATGCTCACATTCCGTCTGGAATGTCCCAATCTAGCTTCTGTAGGAAATGGGTTTCGAACATCCTGAGCTGAAACAGAGATTGAACACTCTTAGTTGAATGAACACACACCATACCAGTATGACAGATACGTTTTTTTGTGTGTGTGTTTTACAGGCAGTCTTACTGCTATTTCGTACAATAGGGGATTTTGCTTGGAAACGTCAGTTTTGGGATTCTCTACATAATGCGTTCTCAAACAGCTACATACACAAATCACTGTAACTCTCTAAGTTGAACGAACCCATTGTCAAGAATTCTCCCAGATAGAGGGAGGATTCAAGATGGCAGATTAGGAGCAGCTGAGGATTGCAGCTCCCAGAGAAAGCGTGGAGGCTGAGTGGACACCATATTCCCAGATGGATTTTTACTGCCCACAGACCAGGAGATTCCCAGGGGAAGGAGCCTCACGGGTCGCCATTGCAGGGGTTTGGCGGGCAAGGCTGTTTTCGCTGTTGCCACTGTTTTCACTGGTACGGCTGTTTTCATTGCCGCTATTTGGAGCGCGCCCCAGCGCAGTGGTTCCCCATACAAAATATGTGGGTCC
>PVKV010027311.1:0-26611 GCA_004027835.1 Alouatta palliata | reverse complement strand
GTGATAATGATGGTGGTAGTGTTAATGGTAGTGGTAGTAGTGATGGTGGTGATGGTGGTGGTGATGATGGTGGTGGTGTTAATGGTAGTGGTAGTAGTGATGGTGATGGTGGTGGTGATAATGATGGTGGTAGTGTTAATGGTAGTGATAGTAGTGATGATGGTGATGGTGGTGGTGATGATGGTGGTGGTGTTAATGGTAGTGGTAGTAGTGATGGTGATGATGGTGGTAGTGTTAATGGTAGTGGTAGTAGTGATGGTGATGATGGTGGTGATAATGATGGTGGTAATGGTGATGGTAGTGGTAGTAGTGATGGTGGTGATAATGATAGTGGTAGTGGTGATAGTAGTGGTAGTAGTGATGTTGGTGATGGTGGTGGTGATAATGATGGTGGTAGTGTTAATACTAGTGGTAGTAGTGATGGTGGTGGTGGTGGTGGTGATGGTGGTAGTGTTAATGGTAGTGGTAGTAGTGGTGGTGGTAATAATGATGATGGTAGTGGTGATGTTGGTGATGGTGATGGTGATAATGATGGTGGTGGTGGTAGTAGTGATGGTGGTGATGATAATGATGGTGGTAGTGCTGATGGTAGTGGTAGCAGTGATGTTGGTGATGGTGGTGGTGATAATGATGGTGGTAGTGTTAATGGTAGTGGTAGCAGTGATGGTGGTGATGGTGGTGGTGATAATGATGGTGGTAGTGGTGATGTTGGTAATGGTGATGGTGATGGTGGTGACGTTGACAAGGATATTAATGCTGACCCTTTCCTTTCTCATTGGATGCCTTCATTAAACCTCCAGTTAGGGGCCAAAGGCTAAGGTCTCTTCTTTTGCCCTTTCTTATGCTGGAAACATGCAGACTCTGCTCCTTGTCAGATCTGGGTCATTAGGGGATTCACCCACATTCTGGCTGAGGCAGAGCAGCCTGTGGGATGGAGTGAAGTGGGGATGAAGTCTGGAGGCCAAAGCCCCTCACCATCAGCAGGCCAATCTTTTCACCTCCTTGAGCTCACCTCCTTCCACTTTCCCCTCTTCTCCAGCAGCACTGGCCTCCTTGCTGTTTCTCAGGGACATGAACCATGGACCTGGCTTAGGGCCTTTGCACAGGCCGTTTCCTCTGCTTTCTGGCACACTCACACGGCTGGTTCCCCCACCTGCTTCAGTCCTCTGCTCAGTCATCCCCTTCTCAGTGATGCCTTCCTGAGGCCCCTTCTGCTTATCATCATGCCCACTCCTATCCTCCCTCCATACTCCACTTTACTCCACAGCCCACGTCACCATCTGGCAGGACACGTGCTTGCTAACTCATGGTGTTTATCTGTTCCCTCTGTCCCTGGGAGTAGAGGGCAGTTTTGTCTGTTTTATTCTTTGCTGTGCCCTCAGCACTTGGGACAGAGCTTGGCATACAGTAGGTGCTCAATAAATGCTTGTTGAATGAACTTCTGTGTGTTTTTGTACCCCTGTTGCAGTCGGGCACCGATACTGCTGAACAAATTCAGGGACACAAACTCTTCCTGTCCTATATTTGGTGGTGAGGAGCAGGGGAGAGGGCCTTGGACTTGAGGCTGGCGTCCCAGGGTGTATCCTGGTGCAGCCACTTGGGGTGTCATGATGTTGGGTAAGCTACTGCCCCTCCCTGGGCCTCATCCGAGCTGTAAATGAGATAAGAATGATGCGTCCCTGGAGGGAGATGTCTTCAGGCTACTTAATACACGGTAGCTACTATAATCACGTGTCTTAGTCAGCTCCAGATGCTATAACAAAATATCATAAACTGAGCAGGTTATAAACAACAGACATTAATTTCTCACAGTTCCGGAGGCTGGCAGTCTGAGTTCAGGGTGCCAGCATAGTTGGGTCCTGGTGAGGTCCCTCCTCCAGTTGCAGACTGCTGACTTTTTATATGCTAACATGGTGCAAAGAGGGTGACAGAACTCTCTGGAGTCCCTTTCAGAAGGGCACTAATCCCATTTGTGAGGGCTCCACCCTTATTACCTAATCACCCCCAAAGGCCCCGCCTCCTAGTACCATCACATTAGGGATTAGGATTTCAACAGATGCATTTTGGGGGGACATAAACATTCATCATGACTACTATTGTTGTGAATTCTTAACCCCAATAGTCTGTGATATCTATGCATTAACAAAAGGGAGGCAGGGATAGGGGTTGGCTTAGGGTTGAACTTAGGAAACTGGTAGAGTCCCCAGGTCTCCTCTCCCTCCAGGTTCTCCATATCCTCTTGATCTAGGAGGGGGCGTTTCTCAGACTCTTTTTTTTTTTTTTTTTTTTTTTTTTGAAGTAAGTTTCGCTCTTGTTACCCAGGCTAGAGTGCAATGGCGCGATCTCGGCTCACTGAAACCTCCGCCTCCTGGGTTCAAGCAATTCTCCTGCCTCAGCCTCCTGAGTAACTGGGATTGTAGGCATGCACCACCACGCCCAGCTTCTCAGACTCTTTAAGGGTCTATCTCAGCCACTTTTGCCAGGGATGTGAAAAGAGGGGCCCTCCTCCCTGGAAAGAGTAATTCTTAACTCAAGTCAAGGAAGGAGTCAGCCACACGGAAGGCAAGAGCTCTGGATTGGGAATCAGAAAACCTGGATCGATTCTTAGCCAGGCTGTTGGCTCCAGTGAGCTTGGGCCCATCGTCCCCCCTCCCTGGGCCTCAGTCTCCTCATCTGTAAAACAAGCATGCTGGACCAAGTCATCTCTAAGCTAGGGCTGCTTCCATCCTTCATTCAGCCCAGCACAGATGGGTCTCATCAGCACTGCCCCATCCACCTGTGGCCTGGCCTTCCTCATCCCTCGTCCTGTTTATGGTTTCTTGCCTGGACGTTCCTATCTCCGCCCACAGCCCCTCTCACAGGGTGTCAGGTATGCGTACCTCGGCGTGGCTGAGAACAGGATTTCTGCCGTGGGCCTTCCCGTCCAGGGCAAGGCCTGGTGTGAGGAGCAGGAGGCCTGTGTGTCCCGGCACTTCACCCCAGCCTGCCTGCCTGCCTCCTGGGAAGCTCCCTTAAATCAGTGCCCTGCCTGTCAAAACATGGAACACAGTCAAGATAGGAACCAAAATGAGGACTTGGAGCCCAAGATCTCTATTTATGAAATTGCCATGGTCCTCTTCCCTGGCAACCAGTGGACCCTGCACTCCCTGCCTCTGGGCCTGTTTCCGTATCCATACAAGGAGAGTGGTCCCTAACTTGGGCACACATCTTCCCGGTGGTTCTGATGACCAGCCTCATTCTAGATCACGGGACTGGGGATGTCCCTATGGCCCAGCTTGTTGTCAGGAAGCGACCACAGCCCAGGTCCTTCTGGAAAGCTGATCTCAGAGCCAGGTGTGCGCTCTCTGCAGGGCAGTTCCAGGAGCTGACAGCAGATGGTGCTGTTGGACCCATTCCTGTGCAAAGGGAAGATGAGCCGCTGCCAGGGGCTCTCGGCTTGGAAATGGTCAGGTCCCGTCTCCTCCTGGCCCAAAGCTGGACAGTTGGGTGGACACACGCGCACTACGTGGAGACACAGAAGTGCACATGTGAAGGCTGTTCCCGTCTATCCAGAGTGTGGTGCCAAATGCCAGGCCCGACTGTTAACTCATCCCGTGTCACCTCCACAGCAGGGGTCAACCAGGCTGCAGGTGCGGGACAGGGGCAAGGGCTGAAAGCAGGGCCGTTTGTGTGGGTGAGCGCAGGTGCACAGGTGCTAGTGTCTGTGGTCTGTGTGTGTGCAGTGCCCGCGGAGAGCTGTGTGTGCACTGGGGTCTGCCAGGGAGTGTGTGTGTGTAAGCACCCCAATGCCAGGTCCCTTTGGGCGACTACTCTGCTGTGTGGGGAGATGTGTGCATCTATGCTGTGTGTGCAGGCATCCGGGCTTGCGTGCACACATGTGTTTGGTACATGAGTGTGTGTGTGTGTGTGTGTGTGTGTGTGTGTGTGTGGTAATCACAACCTCTTGGCTGGGCCGATGGGAAAGGAAGCTGGAGGAATGATGAATGGTTTGAGTAGTAGGGAGGGTGTGAGTAGACAGGCTGGAAAGACCGACCAACCTCTTTGTTAAAAGGATACAGGTAGAAGCAGATGGACCTCGTGCCCAGAGACCCCAGCCTGTGCTGTGTAGGGGATGGGCATGCCGGTCCTCACGAGCTGGGGGAGATGGCACTGCCGCTCTCATCATGAGTTAAATGAGTGTCCTCAGTGCCAAGCACGTCCTGGGCCCTTTACATTCACACACACTCTCATCTAATACCCTTGATGTCCCCACTGTACAGATGAGGAAACTGAGACTGGGAGAGGTAGAGGAACTTGGCTGTAGTCAGTCAGCCAGGAGGTGGTGGAGCTGGGTCTTGAACTGAAGTCCAGCCCCAAGCCCTGTCACCAAACCACCTTTGTCTCAAGCAAGCCTGGCAGGAGGGAGGGATGGGGTGCTGGTAAGTAAGGGTGGGAGAGGCAGGGGAGAGGGGCAAGAATGAGAGGAGGGAAGGGAGCCCAGGACTCCAGGACAGTGGGAAAATCCTGACCTAGTAGGTGAGTGCTCCCTCAGAGTGTTGGCCTCTGCCCTTAGCTGTAGGATCAACCCCTCAGAGCCTCAGTTTCCCTGTCTGCCAGACAAGGGGCTCAGCCTGGGCATGCTATGCCCTGACCGCATGCAAGAGACCTTGTTGGGCACTGCCCATTCCCCATTAAACAAGTGTTTATTGGGTATCTACTATGTGACACGGGGGATGCCATGGGGAACAAGACAGACCAGCTCTCCACCGTCATGAAGCCCAAACTCCAGCGTACAAGCCCAGACTCCCGCAGTGAAGGGAAGAGAGGAATTGCACAAGACTGAAGTAAGTGAGGTAAGTGCTGTGAAGACTGAGGTGACTGCTGTGAAGAATGGCCGGGCTACCGGATAGACTGGGGCTGGTGGCCAGGGAGGGAGGGGCCGCAGCAGCAGGCTCTGGGGAGAGCATCTTCCGGACAGAGGGATGGGGGTGGGGGCAGGAACTGGATGGGGCAGAGCCTCCCAGGATTTCATTCTCAGGGCAACAGGACATCACCCAGAGGATTTAAGCAGAAGGCCTGATCTGGATCTGATTCCTGCTTTAAAGATCTCCAGATGCAGTCCGGGCGCGGTGGCTCACACCTGTAATTCCAGCACTTGGGAGGCTGAGGCAGGCTGATCACGAGGTCAGGGGTTCGAGTCCAGCCTGACCAACACGGTGAAACCCGGTCTGTACTTAAAAATACAAGAATTAGCCGGGTGTGGTGGCGCACACCTGTAATCCCAGCTACTTGGGAGGCTGAGGCTTGAACTCGGGAGGTGGAGGTTGCGGTCAGCCGAGATCACGCCATTGCACTCCAGCCTGGGTAACAGAGTGAGATTCCACCTCAATAAAAAAAAAAAAAAAAAAAAAAAAAGATCACCAGATGCAATGTGGAGAATGCTCTGTGGGGACCAATGATTCTGCAGAAGGGGACCAGCATGTGGCAGGGATTCTATAAAAAAAAAAAAAAGCCACGCTGAGCCAGTGCGTTCAGGGCACAGGGGCCTGCGCAGCTGTGATTGAACCCTGTACCCTTGAGCAAGCCCTTTCTCTGTTCTCTTCCTTCTCCTTGGCCCCACCCTAAGTGAGGCTCCTTCCCTGGCTTATTTTCTTATGCCTGAAGTGACTTTTTTCTTACCACTGTGAATCTGGGGAGGAAGGTTTCCAGGTGTAGACCCTCTATCCCAGCTCAGGGCTCAAATTCCAGCTGGTCTCTTATTGGCAGGATGACGTCAGTCAAGTTGCTTCTCAGAGAGCCTCAGTTTCTCCATCTGTAAAATGAGGGTAATGATGCTTCTTGCAGCACCTGACGGTAGGGTGAGGCTGAAACGGGATGGGGCCCACAACGGCTCCGTGCAGTGCCTGGCACAGCATCAGAGCTGTGGCCTTCTTGCTGATCACTAAGTGACTCATATGGCCTGGCACAAGCCACTTAAGTCTCTGAATGGCGGTTTTCTCCCTGTAGAATCCCCAAGGCCTGTGACACGTAGTAGGTGCTCAGGATACTTGTGTTGGGGAGTTGCTCCAGCTGCCCAGCCTTCTTTGGCAGGGAGGGAGGAATCAGTCTGTTCTGCAGGGGTATGGCTTGGGAGCAGGGGTATGGCTTGGGAGCAGGAGTATGGCTTGGGGGCAGGAGTGGATCAGGCTGTCTCAGGCCCCGAGGTTTCCTCCTCCACCTCCCTCAGCTCCCCCTCCACCTGTCCTCCCTCCAGCCCTCCCTCCACTCTCCACTGTGCCCCAGGGAATGGGCATTCGGAAGTCTCCCAGCGCCCCTTCCCTTCTCTGATTTGCGTGTTTAGAATGTATCTGCAGACGCATCTCTCTAGCTCACTCAGGCCCAGCCTTTCTCTCTCCCTCCCTCCCTGCCTGCCTGCGTGTTTGGGAGCTGAGCTATCTGCATGCACAAGAACCCAGAAAAGCATGTCCACCCGGCCCCTCCTCGCCAGAACCGTCTGAAATGCCCCGTTCCTCTCCCTGCTGCCTCAGCCCTGCCAGGACAACGATTCCATTTTGGGGGCACTGGGATTTCTTTGTATACACCCCCATCTTTGCCTGCACCCATGGGGGCCGTCTCGCTCAGGGGCTGTGGGTGGCACTCTCAGATCACAGGCTGACATTTCAGTGCTTGTGTCTCTGTGCCAGGTAGGCACCAGGCCAAGCAATCGATTCTCTCTGCATAATCGCTCAGCGCCGTCTATAACATTTCATCAGCCCCCATCGGCCCTCTGGGCTGCTTCCTCTGGGCCTCGCGCCGGATTGCCCATGCCCTCTCTTCAGGGACTGGGCGCTGTTTTTCTAAATCCCAGTGAGAGCTGCCCCCTGCCCCCTGCTGCCATCCCGCTGCACTCCCCATGAGGCCAGCAGGGCTGCCTCAGTTTCTGGTCACCTCCTCATTCCTGTATCACCTGGCACCAGCCACATTACCATTCCCCTGGTTCCTCTAAGAGCAAACATCTCTTCCACCCCAGGGCTTTTGAACACGCTGTGTCTGCCACCAGAATGCCTCCCTAGCAGCCCCAGCATAGTCTCCTCTTTGCCTAGCTCACTTCCACTTAGCACTGGGGTCTCAGTTTAGCTGGTGCTTCCTCCAGGAAGCTCTCCTGGATTTTCCAGACTAGGCTAGGTTGTTCCATTTCACTCCTTTATATAATCAACTCGTCTCTTTGGCACTCCATCCCTCCTGTGATTTCTTTGACATCTGTCCTCATTCCATTTGAGGAGGCGCTCTCTGTTTTCCTTACTTCTGTAGCCCTTGTGCTCATACAGTAATACCTAATAAATGCTTAGAGAATTGAATGAATTGCTGGGTGACTATTTGCTGAGTACAGCCACTCAAAGGCCTGAGCTTAGAGAATGAGTCTGCTCCAGGCTTTCCTTTGTATAATGAGGGTAGTGAGGCTGGGTCCTGAAGAGGGGAGGGGACATAGGCTTTCCTAGGCCAGGGCCGGGTCTACTCCGCTGCCTGTCTTCTGTCTCTGGTGCGCGCTGGTGCTTGAGGACTGTCGGCTGAGCAGAATGTAAAGAAAAGAAAGCTCCTGCGGCTGGCGGGGTGGGTGGAGCTGAAGGTGGTGCCGTTACTGGTGACAGCTCTTGGCAGTGGTGGTGACCGCATTGATGACGGCACTAACGATAAGACTCATGCTGATGCTGGTTGCTTATTTGGCAGTGAAAACAATGGCAATTTTGCTGTGGCTTTGGGGTGATGGTACAGAGGCTGTTTGAAAAAGTGGGCTTTGGAGTGGGGCAAACCTGGATTTCTCTCCCGCCCCTGTCACTTTAGGCACCCAAGAAACCCTTCAGGGTCTCAGTTTCTCCATCTGTAAAGCGGGAACAATAAGAGCACCTACTCCAGTGGGGCATGGCCGGGACGAGGTTGGTTGTGAGGATTAAATGAGAAGATGCCTGGAAAGCTCTTAGCCCACGTGAGGTTTTGAGTGACCGTGTGTGGAATGACGTCATTAGGATGACAGCTTGGTGGTGATGGCCCCAGGGCTGCCGCCATTGCTGGGGATGAGGATGGTGACATCACGGGGGAAGGGGATGACGATGGCAGCGAGGGTGCTTTTGCCGATGCAGGGGTAGTTGACAGGGCGAAGTGATGCTGATGATGCTGATGATGGCGATGGTGACAGAGAAGCTTAAGACTGATTAATTCAATTGTTGGTTAAACAAGCAGCCTGTGTTTTGTGTCAGCAAATTTGGGGGGAAAATAAATATGACCGTTGATTTTCAGGAGTCATGAGTAAAATAGAAAATTTACACACATACGGTGGGAATAAAGCAAGGTGGCGCGTGATCAGATGTCAAGTGGGTTCTTTCCATCGGACGAGGATCAGGGGGAGGGAGCCAGGGGAAGGTGGATCCGAGGCTGGGTGTTTGCGGAGGCAGGAAAGGGGTGACCACAGAGATGGTGCTTCTCGCAAGCTCAGGGAAGAGTGAGAGGTGGGAGCCAGGGCTGGGGGTGGGGGACCGACTGCAGAGGAAGAGGAAACTTGGTCTTTAGTCTGGAGCTCTGGTTCCAGTCCCACCTTCACCCCTGACCTTCTCTATGACCCTGGGTTAGCTCTGTCCCTAGAAATAAGCCCTGGTTTCCCCATGGCTTCAGAGCTCTTGATTTCATGTCCATTTTACAGATGGACACACTGAGTGCCTTTGAATCCTCATCTGAGCAAGCAGGTGGTGACCTTGCAGCAGGCATCTTCAGAGGTAATTGGGCTGGCATGTGTCACATCAGGGTTGAGATCCATTTCTGAGGAATCGCACAGGGATGTCTGGGCATCCCTCCCTTCCTCTCATTTGCATGTTTAATATGTATCTGCAGATGCATCTCTGGCCACCAGCCTCCCTTCCCCCACGTCCAGCAGCTCTGGGAACTTAGTTATCTGCACACACTAAAGCCTAGAAAACCGCATTCCATGCCAATGCCTCTCCTTCTGATGCTGGTGTCCCAGATGTGAGTCATGACCAGAGAGGGCAGTGCCTTGCCTGATGCCACACAGCTAGAGGAGGCAGAGCAGCAGCTCAAGGGACACAGGTGAAAGCCACGGTGTGACCCCCACCTTGCCCGTGGCTCTCCCCTCACTGGCTTGACCACAGGTGTGGGGAGCAGTGGAGCGCAGGGGGAATAGGGACAAAGGAAACTAACCCTTATCTGGTGGACACAGTGTAATTAAGCCTGTGGACTTTGGAGCCAGAAAGGCCTGGGTTTGAATCCTAGCTCTACCACTTAGTGCTGTGTGACCTTAGGCAATCTACTCAGCCTCTCTGTGCCTCAGCTTCCTCTGCTGTAAAATGGAGATGATACTCATAGAACCTTCCTACTTGGTGGCTTCTTGTAAGGATTAAATGAGTTTGTATGTAGGCCTTAGGGCTGTGATTATGTGTCCTGCACTTTGTATATGCAGATTTGCTTCATTGAATCCTGTCCCCGCTTGAAGTAGAAATTGTCTCCGTTTTGCAGATGAAGAAACCCAGAAGGGAGGTAGGAAGCTTGTCTAGCCAGGATTCATGCCCGGGCCTGGCTGGCTCTGTGCCGGGAGCTGCCTTGGCAGGGGAGAGTGAGGGAGGGGTCTGGAGGGCTGCTGGGGGGCTGACAGGCTTTGGGAGGGAGGTAGTGGGAAGCAGCCAGCCTGACATAAGGCCCTCAAGAATGTGGTCCGCTTCCTCCCGGGCTCCTGGGACCTGGTTATCCTGGATGTGGGGAGACAGCTGTGTCGGGTGTAGGGGGAGGCTCTGGGAGCCTGGGCCCCCTTTCTCTGCTTTTTCTGCAGGGGTGGGGGATGCGGGCAAATTAACCCTGGCAGGGCTGGAGTTGGGAGGTGGGGAAGCAGGAAGAGAAAGGCAAGCAGAGGCGACTTGGAGCTGGGAAGAGGAGTAGGCGAGAGCTGAAATAGCCTGTGGATGAGTCCGCCCTGGGTAGCTGACCCCCAGGTGTGGCCAGCTGGCCCTCCCTCGGAGGCGCTGGGAGACTACACTTCTGAGCGTGACAGAGTGGGAGGAGAGCAACAGGCTTTTCTTTTTTTGAGACGGAGTCTCGTGCTGTCACCAGGCTGGCGTGCAATGGTGTCATCTTGGCTCACTGCAACTTCTGCCTCCTGGGTTCAAGTGATCCTCCTATCTCAGCCTTTCTAGTAGCTGGGATTACAGGCAGCTGCCACCACACCAGGCTAATTTTTGTATTTTTAGTAGAGACAGGGTTTCACCATGTTGACCAGGCTGGTCTTGAACTCCTGACCTCAGGTGATCCACCCACCTGAGCCTCCCAAAGTGCTGGGATTATAGGCATGAGCCACTGCACCTGGCCAGGGAGCAGGCTTTTAACAGGGTCACAGCTGGAAGGGCTGGGGGCCTCTAGCCCCACCCCCTTGCTTTACAGAAGGAGAAACTGAGGCCCTGAGAAGGAGGGGCAGCAAGTGGCTCAAGGTCACCCAAGAATCAGTGGCTGAGTTAGGAATAGTCCCCGAAGCTGGAACTTCCTGTACTGCCCAGGCTGCTCCTATCCTCTCCCCATCTCAGGGAAGGAGTTTAACTGGACAGCGGACACAGACTCCGTTGGTTCATCTTACAGGGTACCACAGGCCCACGCACCAGCTGGAACTCCAACCTTGAAAGGGTAATCACGAGGATACTAATAATATTTCATAACCTTTTGATTTTATACACAGTTCATAGCTTTGGTAGTTTCTATTATATAGTATTTCAGAGATTACCAAGCCCTTCACATCCATGATCTTGTGTGGTCCTACGCACTCTTTGTGTGTTGTGAACCCACTGTGCAGATGTAGACACAGAGCCTCGGAGAATTGAGGTGATTTGCTGAGTCACACAGCAAATAATAATAGTAGCAAATCTTCCCAGACGCACACTGAGTGCAGGCTCGGAACTGTGATCTCTTCACAGACCCAGTGGCTCCTGCTAGCGACACAGAAGCCATCCTCGATTCCTCCCATCCAGGAACAAGTGGAAGATGCCTCCTGCAGGTCTCCCAAATCTTGGCTATATCTCCATGGGTGCTATGTTGAAACTGGCTGCCATCTTGGTTTTTTTTTTTTTTTGAGATAGGGTCTGTTTCTGTCACCCAGGCTGAAGTGCAGTGGCACTATCACAGCTCACTGCAGCCTCGACCTCTTGGGCTACAGCAATCCTCCCACCTCAGCTTTCTAAGTAACTGGTACCACAGGCGTGTGCCACCATGACTGGCTAATTTTTGTATTTTTTGCAGAGATAGGATTTCACCATATTGCCCAGGCTGATCTCAAACTCCTGGGCTCAAGGGATGCTCCCATCTTGGCCTCCCAAAGTGCGGGATTATAGGCGTGTGCCACCGCGTCCCACTTGGCCACAACCTTTTCTTGCCAGGATGCCTACAGCCTCTTTGCTGGTCTCTGCCTCCACCCTTGCCCCCACCTCACCCCAGGGCATTCATTCTTCACAAAGCAGCCAGGGACACTTCTACTAGTGGGAATCAGATCATGTCACTCCCCTCCTGGTGGCTTCCACCAATTTTTTAAGAAACTGTAGGCGTCTCAGTCAGCCCACAGGCCCCACACAGCCCTGCCTCCCTCTGCTCTGATCTCACCTCCCACAGCTCTCCTCATTATAATTGTCACTCTCTTGTTGCGTCAGATACAAATGCCCTCCTTCCTTTTTCTTTAACCAGCCAGGCTTGTTTCCACCCCAGGGCCTTTGCACGTGCTCTTTCTTCTGCTTGGATTGCTCTGCCCCACATCTATGCACAGCTCTCTCCCTGTCGATTCAGCCTGGCCTTTACCGACGTCGATCTCCAATTACATCACTGGGCCGGACATTCTTCATAGTGGTCAGTGGCATCTGAAATCATCTCACTCGCTTCTTTGTTTTTGAGTTTATGATCTGTCTTCATGACCTAAAATATAAACATTCTGAGAGCATAGACGTCATCTGTGCTGTTGACTGCTGTAATCCCAGTTCCTAGTACAACACCGGCACATTGTAGGTGCTCAATAAACTAGTGATTGACTGACTGACTAATGACCAAGATTGCCTTGAGTTCAAAGGTGACATTTCCTCTCTAGCCAACTGCCTGGCTGTCTGACAGTCCCAGGCTGGGACCCTACTCCTGCTGTTGTCACCGAGCCAAGGACACCTTGGGTCCAATCCTTGGAGCATTGAGACTCGTGTTTCTTCTTGCAATATCCAAAGCATGAACTTCGGACTATGTGCCAGGTGGTCCACTAGGCCTGGGGAAAAAACGGTGCTCAAAAATAAGAATCTGCCTTCATGTTGCTTAAAATGCAGAGCATAAGAGGAGAGATGTTGGCAACAGATGCTAATGAGAGCCAGGCAGTACCTACTATGTGGTAGGTTGCAAACATCATCCCATCGAATCCTCATTGAATTAGTAGCTGTTGAGAGAGGAGGAGATGAATTGTTAAAAAAAAAAAAAAAAAAACAAAAACCCATTTTACAGATGGAGCAGTTGAGGAATGCAAGGACAGTGCATTGGTTAAGTGTACCCAGCCGGCTCCAAAATCTATGCCTACGAGAAAGCAGGAGGCCACCCGTGATTGGGATGGGGGAGGACGCAGTTGAGGACCAGGGAAAATGGGGTGGGGAGAGAATCTCTGACCGGGGATGTAGTGTGAACTGCAGACGGGGTAGGAAAGAGCAGCTGGCTGTGGGATCAGGGAGTGGCTTCGTTTTCCTGGGGACACGGGATGACAGGAGGAAGAGGGAGGGAGATGAGGGAGGAAGGTGGGCTAGATTAGACCACGGTGGGCCCAGAAAGCCAGACCTGTGGCATTTGTCTCATGATCATGGTGGCAGTGTGGACAATGAAGGGAAAGTGTGGGGTTGAATCTGGACCCTAGGAAATTTCCCCAGCCAGTCAGTCCAGAGCAGGAGAGACTGGGGGAGGAAGCTTCTCTAAGCTCAGCCCCAAGCCAATGTTTGAGGCTTGTGGAGGAAAGGAGAGGTCAACTAGAAAATGGTGTGAATTGGAGGGAATTTGAGACTCCAGTTTGCACGGCTGTGAGGCAGTAACCCCATTGCCTTGAACAAGAAGCAGTAGGAGCTCTGGGTTTTGGAGTCCCTGGACTTGGGTTTGAGTTCCGATTCTGCCGTTTCCAGGCTGTGAATACGCTCTCCATGTGCCCGTTTGCTCTCTGAATCTGCTTTCTTTGTTGATGGAATAGGAATTCCCGTTGTGATAAGGACTAAACGTCTTCACATATGGGACATACCCAGAATAACGTTCCACACAGGGGTTTTGCGCAGGCAGGGACTATGGGGAACTCTGCAGCCTGGACTTTTGTTTTAAGAGCTGCTAGAATATGAATTTCAGTGCAAAATCTCCCACAGCTGTGGTGCGAGAACTCTCACTGCAGAACACCTGGCTGAAGAGATGTGGGACTTTCCGAGGTTGGGGCAGGGGGAGATGGATCAGTCCAGGGTATTTGAGACAGTGCATTGCTGGCTGACAGGTTAACGAGGAAGAAAAGCTCTGTTGACCTGGTCAAGGTCACAGCCACGGCAGATCACTGGCGTTGGGTTGGGATGCAGCAAGGTCTGGGAGAAAGGAAGCCGGAGATCTGGCCTTGGCTCTGAACAGGCGTGCTCTGTGACCTTGGGCCGGCCCCTCTCTGTCTCCGAGCCTGTGTGACAGGAGTGGATAAATTCTCTCAACACTTCTGCCTTTCCACACTCTGGGGACAGGGGCCTGGGACTCTCACCCTCAAGCAAAATGCTGAGGGGCACTGGGGGGAGAGAGCTCCCCTCACCCTTCTTGGATCCTGGGAACAGTGTGGGGTCTAATCTGCTGTTGACATTCTGCTGGGCCCCCAGGCTGTGTGCAGAGCTTGGGTTTCTCCCGGCCTGTGTGATCCTCCGCCCCTCGCAGCAGGCGGGCGCTGGGATACAGCATGTGCTCCATGTCACTCTGGGGTGGATTAAGGACCCTGGGGCCAGGGGATGGGGGGTGCTGAGAAGAGGGGGAGATGAGGGGCAGGGCTGAGGACCAGCTGCTGGGTCGGGGCTCTTCTTCCCGCAAAGACCATTCGAGGAGGCTGTGCTCAGATGACCAGGCTGGGCCAGGGTGAAGAGGCAAGGGAGGGTCTACAGGATCTCACCATTATTATTCCCATTTAACAGAGGGGGAAAACTGAGCCCCAGCGAGGGGAGGTGAATCCCCCAGGCTCACATTGTTGGTAGAGGATGGTGAGACTTGAGTCCAGGTGGCTGGACCTTCAAGCCTGCACATTAAACTCACCTGCTGGGTATGGGCATCTGTGGCTGCCTGAGGGCAGAAAGAGGAACCTGGGACAGTTTTCAAAGACAGTTTCTCTTTGAGCTGTGCGTGGGGCGCAGGCACCTGGAACCAAGGCCCTTGGACTGGCTGGGACTCCTGACTCTCTCTCTTCTTCTGATCTCCCTCCTGCCTTCTTTCCTCCTTTCCCTTTATGCCTCCTGTGTGCTTGGTGCTAAATGACCAAGAAGAGGTCTCAGAGACAAACTGGCACCACCTCTGTCCCCAGGACACTTGTGACTGACTGGGAGGGCAAAGCAGTCAGTCTCCAGTTGAGGCCAAAACTGAGGGCCTGGGGCTTGCAGGAGGAAGGGAATCCTTCCGAGAATGGCTCCTCAGTTTCCCCATCATGGTGGGGGTTAAATGAGATATTTGTAGGAAGCACCCAATGCAGCCTGGCATACCAGCGTCATTCATTCATTCACACAGACTGCCAGGCAGTCTCCCAGAATCCAAAGTCATAATGGGCAACTTTAATTATTCAATTACTCAATGCCAGGCTGGATGTTAAGCACTCTGGATTCATTGCCTCATTTGTTCCACACCAGAATGCCAGGTGGTAGATACTATTACCTGCCCATTTTACAGAGGAGGTGTGGAAAGGTTAAGCAACGTACTCAGGGTCACATAGTTCCCACGTGGCAGAGTTGGGGTTCAAACTCAGATCAGCCTGGAGACAGAGCCCAAGTCCCCGCTGGTACTTCACTCTTAATCTGGTCCTCAATCCTGCACACTGTGGCTGGGCATGAAGTCTCAGAAATGTGCTTTTCTGGGCCTGCTAGATGGAAGACTTCATGAAGCCAGGAACTGTCTCTGGACTATCTCTGGCCGAGGCTCACCTCTGGAGCTCCTTTGCCTGAAATAATCTAGTAGGTATATGGGAATCGAATGAACGAATGAATGAATGAATTGGATGGATGAATGAATGAACAGCCGCCCAGGCAAGTCTCCTGAGCTTGCTGGAGGGGACTCTGTGGGCCACTCCCAGGGCTGGAGGTGAGCCCAGGCACCCCTGCCTTGTGGTATGGCCTTGGAGGGCGATCTGACTGCCTCTCTATGCCTGCCTCTCTACTGCTGCCTCCTCCAGGGTTTGGAGGGCCCGTGGAGATGGGCCGGTGGCAGGTTCTGGAAGGCCCCGGATAGAATATCAGTGGCTGAGCCCTTGAAAATCTGATCTCGCCCCAGCCCATCTCCCCAAGGTTTCCCCCAGACCATCAATCAGCATCGAGACACGATTGTATTTTATAGCCAGATCAGGGTGGGGGTGGCATGAAACACAAGCCTGGACTCCGCCTGGGGTTCTGCCTGCTTAGGGGGATCAAGCAGACCCGGGCAGAGCCTTAACCCTTTGTGATCCTGTTCCTACCAGCCATGGGCACAGCTCCTCTCCTCTTCCAACCCTACCAACCTAGGTCCCTCAGGGGTGACAGAGGGACTTACAGGGAGCAGACAAGATCTTCTGGGGTCTTGACTGCTCCCAGGGACCTGCAGGAAGGCCCGTGGATCAGAGGATGGTTTGGGCCCCACCTGAAAATCTGCATTCTGGCTCAAGGTCTCTCTGCTTTGTGTCTGTGTGACCTCAGGCAAATTGCTTCCCCTCTCTGGGCTTGCTCCTCACCTCCCAGCAGCCCCCTTGCTGATCTCACTGTGGTTGTCCCAGTGTCTTCAACAGGGGTGAAACTTGGCCTTGGGCTCCACTGTCTTCACACCAGAGTCCTTCCTCCGGGAGGAGCTTCTCCATAGAGACTCTTTAGCCCTGTTTCTGTTTTGGAACCTGAGACCCAGGCAGGACTTTCTATTACCCAAGATCACACAGCAAAGTGCCGCAAATTAGGCTGGAGCTGCCGACCCCAGGGCTAAAACGCTCTTCCTTTCTCCTTTCCTCCCTCCTGCCACTGGAAAGGGACCTGTGGACCATTCCAGGGTCTTGGGTTGCTGTCAGGGCTAAGGTGATCGGGTGGCTGTCCAGTCTCCCCTGTGAGTGGAGGCTGGGGGAACTCGGGCCGAGGAATAGAAGCTCAGAGTTGACTGGAAACCACGGCTCCCAACTCAGGGGCATCCTAGGGAAGATGTCATGTGGTCTTCAGGGGAACCAAGGCTGGTGGGAGAAGCCATGGGGTGAAGGAATTTGTTTACCAGCAGGAAGGAGGACTGGGGGGCAGGGGTGACACCTACACCTTTGGGGTGAGCCAGTCCTTGGGTAGAATGGTCCACCTTGGAGCCTCAATGTCGTCATCTCTCAAACGTGAAGGGTAACACCGACTTGCCTGATTATCCTGCGGCTTACCTACAGTCACCATCACTCCCAGTTGCTCCACAACCAATGGAACCTGAGTTATCATCAGGGCTGCCCCAGAAGGGGCTGAGCACCCTGTCGCTGAGGGGTATTCAAGTAGACCCAGTATTGTGAGGCTGCAGAGGGCCTCTGGGGGAAGAGGTTGGAAGCTCCTTTCAGAGTGGTGGGGTGAGGGTGGGGGTGGGGAGGAGCAGTCACGGGGGACGTGCTGTCTTGGGTCTCCAGTTACCAGCTCCTGGAATTGCAGAGGTCGTTGTAGGGGTGAGGGAGGGCGTTCCAGGAGCAGCTTCCTTGGGCGGATTAGGCTCTGGGGACGCGGGTGTCACGCCAACAGCTGGAGGTGCCAGGTTGATGGATGGCTGTTAGGAAATCAATTTTCTGAAGCTCGGTCAGTGGGGTGGGCAAGCAGGCCTTGGGGAGACTCGGGTCCAGGATGGGGAGGGGCTCTGTGTCCAGCAGGTGGAAGGCAGCCCCTCCCCCAGCACCTAGAAGCCCTGTCACTTCTCCTGCCCCCTGCCTCTTCCCCAGGCTGTGCCTCAAGCTGAGACCCTCCCTTTCCCTCCTCCTGAGCTCTGGAGGAAAAGAAGCCAAGTCCCGGTTGAGGGGTCAAGCTTCTAACTTTCTCTGTGACTCCTTTGGGTCTCAACTGCCCCATGCGTAAGTAGAAGTTGGTCTAAATTTCTCTCATGTCACCGGAAACAGTGAGCCAGCCTGGCTCATGTTTATGCTTTAGGTCTCACTTTAAACATCAAATCCTGGCCAGGCATGGTGGTGGGTGCCCGTGATCCCAGCACTTTGGGAGGCTGAGGCTGGAGGATCTCTTGAGCCCAGGAGCTCAAGACTGCAGTGAGCTATGATCATGTCACTGCACTCCAGCCTCGGCAACAGAGTGAGACTCTGTCTCTAAAAAATATACAAAACCATCACCTCCTTAGAGAGCCTGTCCCTCTCCACCCATCCTACTATCCTTCCTCTGCTTCCTTCCCTCAGCACTGTCCCCAGTGGCTTCATCTTTGCCCATCTCTCCCGCTAGAAGGTAAGCTCCCTGAGGGAAGGCATGGCTCCTTGTTCCCTGTTGTATTCTAGGGCCTGCACATAGGGTCTACATCTGGCACATAGTAGGGTCTACATCTGGCACATAGTAGGGCCTACATCTGGCACATAGTAAGTTCTCAATAAATAATTGTTTAATGAATGAGTAATTGGTGGGCCCCCTGCTAGGCACTCTGGAGGCTCCAGGAAGCAGTAAGATAGGTCCTGGCCTCAAGGAGCTGACAGTCTAATGGGGCTGGTGGACACGTTCCCAGATGACTCGAATTCTGCAGCCATAAGCAGAAGGCCAGGCAGAGGCTGGAGAGATGGCCTGGAGGGCAGAGTGGGGTGAGGGGCAAGAACTGATTGGGGAGGGGATTGGGGATGGGCTAGGGTGAGTCTGTGCCTCTCAGCCCCTGGTTTCACACTGGAGCATGGGCATCACAGTGGCCACAGGAAGGCCAGCCCTGAAAACTGGGCCCAGGTGAAGGGTCCCTCCTCATTCGCTGCCCGGGGCTCCTGGCTTTGGCTCAGAGCCTTTAGCATTGCTTAGGTTCCGCATTCTTTTGGGTGGGAGAATCCACCCACAGGCAGGCAGAGGAGGCAGGGTAGTATACTGGGCGCAGATCCCTGCTGCTCACTCCCGGATGGCCCTGGGCAAGCCTCAGTCTCCCTTTCACACCCCCTCTGTGGAAGGAGGTCACACCTCCACTCAGCGTAAACGCTATGGTGCTAAACACGGGGCTTCAGTGTGCTTGGCACATGGTAAGCGCTGAGTCTCCTCTCCACAATCAAAGGAACCCTCCTACTTATATCCCAGCAGGGAAATTTGAGTCCCCCAAGGGGAAGTCTTGAATATTTAGTTAAGTGCCTGACTAAGTTGTCCACAGAATCAGGGGAGAAGCCTCTGGATGTAACTCACCCTTTTCCCACACTGCCTAATTTCTCTGCTTTGGATGAGACTTTTCAGAAACTCCACTGGAATCCTGCCTCTGCTCCTGAGAAATCAGAGCTGGGAGGGCATTGTCCGATAGATCTGGCAGACGAGAGACTCAGGCCTGGATTGCTCCCCGGCCCAAGGTCAGCAGAGCTTGCTAGAGGAAGGGCAGGTCAAAGATGGAAGCAGGCTTGGGTCCGGAAGCTGCTGGCGTCTCCCGGTCATGCCTCCGGAAATGAGGTTGGGGGCAGCGCTGCAGATGGTCTTTCCTCCTCCTCCTTCTCACTCTCTTTTTTCTTCTTTAAAAAGAAAACCAAACAATGGATCCCCCGATGACTTGAAGAATGGCCCAAATCCTGTGTCTGGCCCTAGAACATTTTATGGTCCTTTCCAGTCAGGGACGTGAAGCCCCGGCGATATGAGCTCCCTGTTCCTTGGCCCTGGCCGCGGAAGGCCCATCCATCTTCCCAGCTGGCGGCTGCTTGTGGGAAAGGCCCCGCTGGCAGGGGCGACACCTGTCGCTCTCACTCTCCCTAAGCTCAGCACCGAGGATCCTTCCAGTCCCTTGTGGAGAGGATGATAAGGGTTGGGGGGGGGGGGCTGGGGAACCTCTGTCACAGTCACAGACTCTGAGCACTGCTGACATAGCCAGGGTGACGGAGCTGTGATAAGAGTGGGGGTCCCTAAGAGTGGGGGTCCCTAAGAGCCTGGGCTTTCCCACTGCTCTAGTGTGCTAGTTTTCCTTCCAGAAGAGGTGGCAGGCCCTGGGAGCTCCCGGAGAGGAGAGCAGCCAGCTCTGGCCCTGCTAGGGCTTGAACTCCAAAGGCGAGAGAGTCGGCCGGCAGTTTCAGTGCAGAGATGGCACAGGCAGTGGAGGGAAGGGCGAGTGAGGCTGCAGGAACAGCATCTGTGAAAGCCCAGAAGCTCGGCAGGGCAGGGCGTTTTGGGAAACTCACAGGGTGTGAGATCGGTGTGGGGAGCTGGACCAGAGACAGGGAAAGCATGTGGTCTGATTCTGACAGTGATCAGGGGTGGCTGTGGGTTCACAAGAAGGAGCAGGACACCTAAAAACCTCTCTGCTCTCAGAGTGGAGGAGGGATTTAGGTGAACGGCAAGGCAGAGAACAATAGGTGAGGTCAGAGATGCGTTCCCATGGAAGGCAGAGGGGAGGCTGAGAGTCAAAGCCTCCTGGGCTGCAGGGTCCCTTGTGAAGGTACCTCCCTTCTCTGGGCCTCAGTTTCCCCACCTTTGTAACGAGGGAGTTGGACAAAGCGTGGTGGACTTCTCAGCACCCTGAGTTACTACAAAGCTCTGTCATTAATCAGTGATGGAAACCTGCCCCAGCCTCAGTTTCCCTATTTGTAAAATGCCAAACTCACAAGCAGGTGGGAGCACCCACTTGCATTTGTAAGGTGCCTAGCATAGGGCCTGGCATACGTCAGGGAGCAGTGACTAAGAATTTATTTGTTTTAAGCCTGTCCCAGGTTAAAGTCGCCCATTCCTGTTACTGCTGTAATTGGAGTCCTACTGGGAATACAAGCACGCTTGGTGCTGAAGGAAAATGGTGGCCAAGGGAGCCCTGGGTTGGGCAATGGAGGCGCCGCTCAGGTTTCAGAGATCCAGGGACGTGCAGAGCACGGAGGAATTTTCCCAGGCTGGGGGCGGCAGGCAGCTGGAAGCCATCCGTCCCAGGGAAAGGAAGGATCAGGGGTCTTGCCAAGGTCTTTCCCTGGGAACAGGAACTTGGGAGAGGGGCAGGATTCTCCCATCCAGCCTGGAAAGACGAAACCCTTCTGTCCGGGCAGCTGCTGGTGCGTATGCCAAAAACCAACCAGCCTGGGCCCCCGGGCTCCCCTGGAGTTGTGACAGTTGGGGAGTGGCACTTGGACTCCAAAGAGCTCTGGGAGCCAGTAGGGCCCTGCCTGGAATCAGCCACCCTCTGTGCCTGAACAGCCTTTAGCATAGACCTGCCCTGGGAGGGGGCCTGAGGACATTGCCCCCAGGGTGCTGCGGTTTCCCCTGGGTATCCAGAGTGCCATAGCCCAGGAGACAGGGAGGTGGGGGCCTCGTGGCACAGCAAGAGCCCCACTTTGGAGCCTGGTGGACTCCAAGTTCAAGTTCATTTCAGGGTCAGTATTATTTGCTCTGCAAGGTTGTTGTGAAGATGAGAGATAATTATCTGAGAAGCTCCAGCATATAGTAGGTGCTCAGTAGAGGCTAATTATATTACTGAAGGGAGTGTAGACAAATGATTAAGAGCACAGGGAGACCCTAACTGCCTGGGTTCAAATCCCACCTCTGCCACTTTCCAGCTCGGTTAATTAATTAACATTTCTGAACCTCAGTTTTCTCATGTGCTGCACTTTGGACATACCTGGCAACACAGTGAGTTCTCAATAAACACAAGCAGTTATGGCTGTGATTGATCCTACCAACATCGTATGAATGAATGCAGGCTTTCAGCCTCAGTCGACAGAATGAGAGCACCCCTTTTTTTTTCTTGCCAACCCTGATAACAATAACAACTGTCCCTTACTCCATGCCTTCTGTGCCCTGAGTACCCTGCCGGAAGATTTATATATGTGATCTCAGGGTCTGCCAGCAGGTCAGGATAGAACAATGCACTGTCCCGTTTTGTAGGAGAGGACAGAAAGCGACATGGAGTGACTCATCATGGAGAAGATTTCAGGCCAACTTCACAGAGCAAGAGGAGCAGGCTGGAGGAGGATGTCCAGGCAATGGAGACAGACACAGATACAGTGGGGAGAGCACTGGGCTAGGAGTCAGGAGTCCAGCATTCTTGACCCAACACACACTAGCTAACCTTTGTGAGCCTCTGCATTCTCCTGTGTAGCTGGAGATAATGAGACGACACTGAATGGGGCTGAGATGAGCCTCCACCGAAATCATGTGTGTAGAGTGCATGGCACATGGCACGGTTCCTGGTATGAAGTGAGTGCTGGTAGCAGTGGGGTGTCAGGAAGGGGGTTTGTGTTGTTGATATTCATGTTATTACTGGGTTTGCTGCTAAGATAGAAGGTGTGACTGGTGGGTTAAGGTAGTAGTAGTGGCTGTTGCTGGGAGCATTGTTGCCGCTGTTGATGGTGATGATAGGGTACTGGTGGTGGTGCTGGGGTGTTGATGTAATTGGTAGCAGTGTTGGTATTGGTCATGTTTGTGCTATTGGTGTTGGGGTTGTTGACAGTGGTGTTGACATTGACAGTGTTGGTGTTAATGTCGCTGTTGGGAGTGTTAGAGAGGGACTGTGATGTTGGTATTGATCATGTGGAAGTTATTGGTGTTGGTGTTGAGGTTGTTGTTATTGGCCGTGGTGGTGGTGATGGTGATGGTAGTGTTAATGTTTTACTGGTGATGTAGGTGTTATTATTGGTGTTGGGGGTATTGTCACTACTGAAATGTTGAAGTTATTGGTGTTGGTGTTGAGGGTGTTCTTTTTATTGTTATTGGAAATGGTAATGTTAGCGGGTTGGTGGTGTTGGTGTTGGTATTAATGTTATTGCTGATGGTGGTGCTAACATGATTACAGGTGGTGTTAGTGTTGGTGATGGTGCTGGTGCTAATATTATTACTGGTTTTGGTGGTGGTGGTGGCGTTAACATGATTACACGTGGTATTTGTGTTGGTGATCGTGTCAGCGCTAATGTTATTGGTGGTTTTGGTGGTGGTATTGGTGGTGCTGATTACTGGTAGTGTTAGTGTTTTTGTTGGTGTTAACATTGTTACCAGTTTTGGTGGTGTTGGTGTTGGTATTAATGTTATTGCTGATGGTGGTGTTGGTGGTGGTGTTAACATGATTACAGGTGGCATTTGTGTTGAGTGGGATGGTGTTGGTGCTAATGTTATTAGTTTTGGTGGTGGTGGTATTTTTGTTGGCATTACTACTGGTGCTGGTGTTGGTGGTGGTGGTGGCGTTTGCACTAATGTTATTACTGGTTTTGGTGGTATTGGTGTTGACATTGTTACTGGTATTGTTGGTGGTGGCGTTTGTACTAATGTTATTACTGGTTTTGGTGGTGGTGGTATTGGTGTTGACATTGTTACTGGTGGTGTTGGTGCTGGTGGTGGCGTTTGTACTGTTATTACTGGTTTTGGTGGTGGCAGTGGTGGTATTGGTGTTGACATTGTTACTGGTGGTGGTGGTGGCGTTTGTACTAACGTTATTACTGGTTTTGGTGGTGGTGGTGGTGTTGCTAACATTATTCTGGTTTTGGTGGTAGTGGTGGTGATAGTGGTGCTGACACTATTGCTGATGTTGTTAGTGTTGGTTTGAGGAACGCTGTTGTTTTCTGGGCATAGCAGCCACCCAGCCACACTGAAACAATGCCATGGCCAACATCCCTTCAGCTGTCTAGCCAGACTTGCCTGAAGGCATCTGTACCCTGCGGCCATGCCTGTGTGCTTTCTTTGGCATCTGACTTTCTTTGCCGTTCCTTGTTTTCCTTTTGAAAAACTCCAACATGGACTGCAAAGCATATGGCCATAGTTGCTTCAGGTTAGGGAGGGTATCAGGGTGTCTGGTAAGGCTACTAAGTGAGGTCCTTCAGTTCGGTGAGAAGCGGGGGCAACCTAGGATGGGGGTGAGACCTGGGGAAGGCAAGGCCCACAGAGCCTTCCCCATGGGGGCTTTTCCTCCGCTCCAGGTCCCCTCAACCTCCTCCCCACCCCCACCTTTCTGTCCACCCTTGTTTGTTCTCTGATCCACTTATTCAGCAGACTCACTGGGGGCCCTTGGTGCCAGGTCCTGAAGTACAGAGATAAATACGGGACTATTTTAGATCACAGGTGGCTGTGAGCACCTTCAGTACAGGGAGCTGGCCTGCCTTGTTCATTGCAGCATTCCCAGCACCTGTTGAATGAATGAATGAATAAATGAATGAATGCACAGATGCAGCCATGCCACCCCCGTCTCAGGGAGCTCACATACTGGTGAGACCATCGGTGGCTGCAGTGGCGTGGAGCCTGAGGGAGGGAGGGATGGACTCTGCCTAAGGGGTCCCAGGAAGCTTTCCTCAAGAGATGGCTCTTGATCTGGACATGACAAAGACCCGAGCAGGAGGAAGGAAGAGAGAAAGGCCCTGCATCTGCAGAAACCACCCTTTACTTGGGCCACCTGACCTCACTTCTTCCCCTCCCCACTTCCTGAGACTAGGTGGAGGGTGATGGTCAGTGAGCACGGGGCCCTGGTGAGCTGCCTCCTTGGGTTGGGTTGGGGTGGGGCTCGGCCAAGCCTTGCTTGAGGGTGCTAGCATGGGCCCAAGTGCAGCTTGGGGATGCCCTAGAATCCTCATGGAGCCCAGAAGGGTCCTTAGAAATTGTTCACTCTAGTGGTTTCCAAATTGGGTTCCTTGAGGCCTTGGGATTCCACTGAGGCACCTCTGCAAATGAGAAGGGGACTTAAGGCATCACCTCTGTTCCTTCTTCCCATCTTCCCCTTCCATGGCTTCTTCTTGTTCTTAAGGATCAAAATCCTTACCGTGACTGACAGGGATGATGGCCCAGCCCCTGGGCCTTTTGGTACTCTCCATAGGCCATCTTCCCAGTCTCAGCCACGCTGTTCCCTGAATCTGGGACATCCAGTGAATTTCCATGTGTCCAGGTCTTTGCTTCCCGAGGGAAGCCTCCTGATCCCCTAGGAGGACCCTGCCCCCTCCTCCCACCCCCTGGCACCCAGGTCTGCCCCTGGCACCCTGGTCTGCCCCTGGCACCCTTTCACTGCCTGTCTCACACTCCTTATTGAAATAGTTTGTTCTCTCCCTTCCCAGCCTCAGTCAGCTCCAGGGGGCAGGAAGGAGGCCTGTCTCCTTTGCTGCTCGGCCCCCAGGGCCCAGTTCAGGGCCTGCAGCAGGAAGTGCTCAGTGAATTCTTGAAATAAACTGTCTCATCCAGCCCCTTGGATTGTAGATGGACTGAGGTCTACTGTGGGACGTGACTGCCCCAGGTTCACGCAGCAGGCCAGCAGCAGAGGCAGCCTGTGTGTCCTCTGTTCCAGCCTCCTCTCACTGGTCCCTGTGACCTCTTCAGGACTCTTCTCTCATCTTCCCTGGATGGACCCTCTCCTGTTCTGCCCCCTACTCCATGTCTTAATCCTTGCACTTCCTCTGAACACTCCCTGGAACATCTGCAAGCTGGGATGGGCATGGGAAGCTGGCAGTGGCTTCGTCTCCCACTGGAACGCAGGAAGTGCCCCACCCCCAGCTCTGACCACTTGGCCTAGACCCCTCTTCTCTAAGCCCCAGCCTGGGAATCGCTTCCCTGGCTCCAGTGTGGTATTCCTGGCCCAGCCTTGCCAAGAGCCTCAGCGGGTGAAGGCCGGGACATGGCGGGCAGGGGGTCCTGGCATCCATGCCCTCATGGGTGAGGTTGGGGTATTTTTGGGAAGCGGCTTCCTGTCTCAGCTACAAGAGGCGGTCAGGGCGGAGAGGGCTTGGTCAGGAGTGGCTGGTAGCCAGAGTAGGATGAATGATGATACTGTAGAGGCCAGACCACTTCTGGGAAACACCCTTGAAAATCAATTCTTGGTGTGAAAAACCAGCAGGCAAAGTGGGATCTAGCGGGGTCTTTCAGGGGCTCGTGGGCTGTGGCATGTTCCCCTCTTTCCTTGGGCTGCCATTCCCAGGGAGGCTCGGTTCCACCCAGTTCTGCCAGGTTCCCAAGGAACCACTGCCCATCTGGATGTACAAGGCTGCCGCCAGCAGGCAGGGACAAGAACGACAATAACAACTGTGACGTTTACTTAGCAATTCCTCCCCCACTTTGCTCCAGGAGGGACTGAGGCAGCTTTCAGTTTTGCAAAGGATCAAATGCTCTCACATAGCGGATACGCGGCAAACGTCAGTGGAATATTACCATCTTATTCCACTAGGTCTTCACAGCAACCTTGACGAGTGGGAGGTATTATTAATTGCCCCCCTTTTTTTTGAGTTGGAGTTTCGCTCTTGTTGCCCAGGCTGGAGTGCAATGGCGCAATCTCAGCTCACTGCAACCTCCGCCTCCCGGGTTCAAGTGATTCTCCTGCCTCAGCCTCCCGAATAGCTGAGATTACAGACATGCGCCACCATGCCCAGCTAATTTTGTATTTTTAGTAGAGATGGGGTTTCTCCATGTTGGTCAGGCTGGTTTTGAACTCCTGACCTCAGATGATCCTCCCACCTCAGCCTTCCAAAGTGCTAGGATTGCAGGCGTGAACCACCACGCCCAGTCTACTAATTCTCATTTTGCAGACGAGGAATCTGAGGCTCCCAGGTTAAGAGTTTTCTGCCAGGGCTCCTAGTGGGTGTGAGCAGACCTGGGGCTTTGACTTCAGACCCCACTGTCCACAGTGGGTGAGTGGGGGGTGCTTGTGGTAGAAGGCCCGGAAGATGGCTCCCTTCCTGGGCAGCCAGGAGACTGTCCAGGAGACAGAAATCGCAGACTGTTGTGCCACGGCCTCCAGAACAAACAGGCAACCCACCAAGAAACACTTTCTAGTGTTTGCTTATTTTTTCTTTAGATGATTACAGTAAGGCATGCTTATTAGAGGAAATACAGAGAAGTAGAAAGAATAAAATAAACGATATCACCCAATGGCAAATGAGACTGAAACAGAGGTGAGGGGTAGGGTGGGTGGGGGCGGGTGGAAAGCAGACACTTTGGGCTTAAATTTCTCTTCTGCCCCTGGGACAGCGACTCCAATTTCCCGAGACTCAGTTTCCTTTTATGTAAGATGAGAATAAGCATCCCTTTCAACACCACAGGAGGATTGTCTGAATAAGATGAGCTGATGTTTGAAAAGTGCCTTTCACGGAGCATGTGATCAGAGTGCAAGCCTCCCGTGCTGTCATTACAGAAGAGTGGCCCCTCACGGAGCATGTGATCAGAGTGCAAGCCTCCCGTGCTGTCATTACAGAAGAGTGGCCCCTCACGGAGCATGTGATCAGAGTGCAAGGCTCTCGTGCTGTCATTACAGAAGAGTGGCCCCTCACGGAGCATGTGATCAGAGTACAAGCCTCCCGTGCTGTCATTACAGAAGAGTGGCCCCTCACGGA
>PVKV010027310.1:12073-26713 GCA_004027835.1 Alouatta palliata | reverse complement strand
GCTCTTGTTACCCAGGCTGGAGTGCAATGGCGCGATCTCAGCTCACCGCAACCTCCGCCTCCCGGGTTCAAGCAATTCTCCTGCCCCAGCCTCCCAAGTAGCTGAGACTACAGGCACGTGCCACCATGCCCAGCTAATTTTTGTATTTTTAGTAGAGACGGGGTTTCACCATGTTGACCAGGATGGTCTCGATCTCTTGACCTCGTGATCCACCCGCCTCGGCCTCCCAAAGTGCTGGGATTACAGGCGTGAGCCACTGCGCCCGGCCAGGTATAGCTTTTTTAATCCTTCATCTATTTTGTTCTCAGCTCTGATGATGTCTTCCAATGTTCTAAGTTTATGTGTTTGAGGTGTCCTTCTTTGTAAACTAATACTTTTTCTTTTCTTTTAGGTGATAGTGTTGTAGCTGAATTGTATCCTGTACAATTCAAATGTTGACACCTCAAGCCCTAGTATCTCTGCATGAGACTGTATTTGAAATCAGAGCCTTTAGAGACATGTTTAGTTTAAAATGAAGTGGTAGGGTGGGCCCTAATTCAATGTGACTCGTATCTATAAGAAAATAATATTAGGCCACAAAAAGAGGCACCACCAAGACTGTGAACACACAGAGAAAAGTCCATGTGAGGATACAGCAAGAAGGCAGCCATCTACAAGCCAAGGGAAAAGGCTGTAGAAGAAACAAAACCTATAGACATCTTGATCTTGAACTCTTAGCTTTTAGACCTGTTAGAAAATAACTTTATATTGTTATAACCATTCTGATACATTTTATGGCAGCCCTAACAAATCAATACAGACAGGGTAACTGGAGTTTGGTCAAGTTCCCTTCTTCCAATTGAGATTGTACTTGACATGTATCATTGGGTTGTTCTCTTCCTTCCACAAATTAATAAGGGAAAGGTATCTGGATAGTCATTCTCAGTAAGTGATCTTTCTCAGTAACCTTCATCCTCTTTGTGACAGCCTAGAGTTTTTTGGAGCAAAAGCCTCTCAAAGAGTGGGAATTCACCCTATGATTACATCCTCCAAGAAATACTCACTATCATACCAGCACACACTCTTCCTCTAAAAATTTGTCAAAGTTTCTCCTTAAATGTATCTTTAAGATGATATGGTATTGTATTAGGGTTTCCTAGAGGGACAAAACTAATAAGATAGATATGTATATAAAGCAGAGTTTATTAAGGAGTATTGACTCACACAATCACAAGGTAAAGTCTCACAATAGACCATTTATAAGTTGAGGAGCAAGGAAGCCAGTCCAAGTCCCAAAGCAGAAGAACTTGGAGTCTGATGTTGGAGGGCAGGAAGCACTGAGCATGGGAGAAAGTTGTAGGCTAGAAGAATAAACCAGTCTAGATGTTTCATGTTCTTTTGCCTGGTTTTATTCTGGCTGCGTTGGCAGCTGATTAGCTTGTGCCAACCCAGATTGAGAATGGATCTGCCTTTCCCAGTCCACTGACTCAAATGTTAATCTCTTTTGGCAACACCCTCACAGACACACCCAGGATCAATACCTTGCATCCTTCAATCCAGTCAAGTTGACACTCAATATTAACCATTGCAGGTATCAAGTGATTTTGTTCCTCAGACAGCAAATGGTCAGCTTCTGTCTCTCCCTGAAGGTGTCTCTTACTTTGAAAAGGCTATTTGTTTCATAATATGTATTATTTGATAGTTTCACAAAAAGTCATTAATTCATTGCATGTTCAGCTTTTTTTCTATTATAAGAATGGAAGCTTTTCTTTTTATAGCTACCTCCTTATACTTAAACTGGAAATCTTACTAGACTATCTTAAAACATTATAAACACTACCTAAGTAATTAAACAATGGTTACTCACAAATACAAATATAATCTTCCTTTGTCTAAGCACAATGTAATATTAAAAATAAAAGTACACATTTTATATAGTGAATTTTTTTTAATGTCTGAAATCTACTTGCATACCACATCCAATTTCATTAAGTAAAAATTCCTCTTCCTTCTATTGTCACTAACCAATACTGATATGGGAGGGGGGCAGGGAAGTGCTGGGTAGAGAAAGGTGGGGTCCCTGGTGAGGGCTCCACCCTTAAGCTTGTTCCCATGGACCTAAGTGAGGACAGACACTCCTATTTTTGCACCCAAATGTTGAATTTTCCAAGACTGCTATGGCCCACCACATCCCCATCCAGTGCCTATAAGACCTTAGCGGGCACAGACACAAGCTGGACATCAAGAGGAACACACTGGCAGAAGAACACACTGACAGACACCAGCAGGCTATCAATGGTAGAATAAAGTAGACATCAAGGGAAATTCGGCCGAGGGTATTCAGAGTGTCTGGCCGCCGAGTGGCCTGACTCCAAGGGAAGACCACCTTTCCACTGCATCCCCTCTTCTGGTTCCCCATCCATCTGCTGAGAACTATTTCCATGACTCCATATAAAAACCTTGCACTCATCCTCCAAGCCCATGTGTGATCCGATTTTTCTGTTACACTAAGGCAAGAACTCAGGATACAGAAAGCCCTCTGTCATTGTGATAAGGCAGAGGGTCTAACTGAGTTGATTAACAAAAGCCACCTACAGATGGTTAAGCTGGAAGAGCACACTGTAACACGTGACCACTGGGGCTTTGGGACCTGTAAACACTCAACCCTAGACACTGCTGTTGTCTCTCCAGATTCCCCACTACCTCTCTTTCTGCATGCTTTTCCTAGGGGTTTGATCTGTGGGGCACCAAAGAAGTGAGCCACATCCCCATTGCACACCCTATCAGGGGTATAAGGGAACTTTTCCCATGTCAACAGCACATTTTCTATGCTAGACTAATACACTGTAACTTCTGAAAATTGGATAGTGAGCAAAATGACAATGAAACTGTAAATGGTTAGATTTTCAGTTATCACAAAGGTATTACTGATCATCATAATCCCTCTAGGGCAGTGTTATTTTATTTCTGTTTTCTGGACCTTAGAGATGTCTTAGTTTTTACAATTTTTGGTTCTATTTTCTAATATCTAGTAGATTCTGTGTTTCAAATGTCCTTTCTATAGTATCCATTTTGTTTGGCTTGGGTAGAATGAATTTCTCCTGATTGCAGTCAAATAATCTGACAATTATCTGGAAAATGCATAATTATCATAGAAGATGCTGCTTTCTGGTTTATTTTATTATAAATAAAAGTTTTGTTTTCCAGTGCATTTGTTTTCCATATTTTGGTTATCTCACTATAACATTTGAATATGCATAAATTTGCAATATTCTTAAAGCTTGTTTTTGGATACTAAACATTAAGGAATTGCAATAATTAATTTGTGAACTGATTCAAGCATGGGCACATTCAGCAGGGGTGACTGAAACTGGGACAGGTGTGCAGCAGTTCAGCCAAATGTACAGTTGGTTAGAACACAATAATCATCGGAGTTGATTCTGAGAGTTAGGTACACATAAGCTGTTAACTTTCCCTGTAGGAGTTCCCCTACTTTCTTAATATGTCCTAGATATTTGACTCTATGAGCTACTGTTATCTCAAGGGTAGTACTGAAGAAACACTATGGAAGTTGATTGCAATAACTCAAACAGAGCTACTAAGTATTTAAATAAGAGGTAGAAATAAAATTTATTCTAGGGTAAATCACTAGTTCCTATTAGTTTGTATATATTATTTTTACATAAAGAACATATTGTATATAAAACATTTGAACATGTGTTAGCATCAAAGAATATACAACTAATTAAAAACAAAGATTCAAAATGAAAAGAAGCCAAAACATGACTAATTGACTAACAATGAATCTTGTTCATGCCTACAGTATTAGTTACAATGCAACATAACTTTTGCTTATAGAGCTGCATTCTTCATTTAATCATGTTTTGAGTGTAGGAATATATCTTTTATATTTGCATCCTCAACACCTCACACTAAGCCTGACATAGGATACTTTATAGTACAGTTTTAAGGAAAACATAATGGAATAATACTAAAAACTAAAGAAAAAGTATTCAACTCACTACTGTCTCTGTACTTTATTTTTTAAAAAAAAACAAGGTTGTTGTCACAAAGTGCTAAGAATGAGGGTCAGTAAAAGGTTACATTATTAAACCTTTGCTTCATATCTGGTCTAGGTCTCTAAATATCGGATTCTAAGAATTACAAAGATAAGAAGATAGAAGAGTATGGAGATAATTTATCTTAAGTAGAATTTTTTTTCCTCAAATTACTTAATTTAAATGCAATTTAAAAATTTTGGTAAGCTAACCAGGCATGGTGGCTCACATCTGTAATCCTAGATACTTAGGAGGCTGAGGTGAGACAATCTCCTCAGGCTACCCTGGGCAATGAGGCAAGACATCATCTCAAAAAAATGTTTAAAAATTAGCCAGGTATGGTGGCAAGTGTCTGTAGTCCCAGCTTTTTGGGAAGCTGAGATGGGAGGATTGCTTGAGCCCAGAAGCTTGTGGCTTCAGTGAGCTATGATCATGCCACCTCCCTCTAGCTTGGGCAATAGTGAAACCCAAATCTTAGAAAAAAATGGTAAGCTGAGTAATAACATCCCAATACAAAGATGTCTGCATCCAAATACTAACCTAGTACTAGGTTGCTTTACAAAAGGAACTTTACAGATGTGATTAATTTAAGAATATTGGGGTGGAATATTTTCCTGAATTCTCCTGGTGGGCCATATGTAATCACAGAAGTCCATGTAAGAAGGAAGCAAAAAGGTTGGAGAGGCAAAAGTAGGAGTGATGAGGGGATGAGGGATGCAGAGTTTGGAGTAATGAAGGAAGAAATCAGAAGCCATAAAATTCTAGAAGGTGGAAAATCAAATTTATCTCTGGAGCCGCTAAAAGAAATGCAGCCCTTCTGACACTAAGATCTTAGCCACATAAAATTCATGTTTGCATATCTGACCTCCAGAATATCTGAATAATACATTTTTGCCTCCCCTCAAGCATTTATCCCGTGAGTTTCAAACAATCTAATCACATCCTTTAAGTTATTTTGAAATATACAATCAAGTTATTATTGACTATAGTCACCTAATATATTATGAAATAGTAGGTGTTATTTGTTTTTTTTTCTACTATTTTTATACCCATTAATCATCCCCACCACCCCTCACACTCGCTACTACCCTTCTCAGCCACTGATAACCATCCTTCCACTTTCTGTGTCCATGAATACAATTGATTTGATTTTTACATTCCACAAATAAGTGAGAATATGCAGTTTATCTTTCTGTGTCTGGCTTTTGCACTTAACACAATGATCTCTAGTTCCATTCCAGTTATTGCAAATGATTGGATCTCATTAATTTTTATGATGGAATAATCCTGTGTTGTGTATATGTATCCCATTTTCTTTATACGTTTATTTGTTGATGAACATTTAGGTTGCTTTCAAATCTTAGCTATTGTAAACAGTGCTGTAACAAACATAGGGTACAGATATCTCTTAGATAGTCTGATTTCCTTTCTTTTAAGTATATATCCAGCAGTGACATTGCTGGATCATATGGTAGCTCAGTTATTTGTGTTTTTCAGGAACTCCAAAATGTTCTCCATAATGGTTGTACTAATATACGTTCCCACCAACAGTGCAAAGGGGTTGACTTTTCTCCACTTCATTGCCAGCATTTGTCATTGTCTTTTGGAGATAAGCCATTTTAACTGGGGTGAGATGATATCTCATAGTAATTTTGATTTGCATTTCTCTGATTATCAGTGATGTCAAGCGCGTTTTCATGTGCCTGTTTTCTTTTGAGAAATGTCTATTCAAATTTTTTTCCCATTTTTTGAATTGAATCATTAGATTTTTTTCCCCATAGAGTCCTTTGAACTTCTTATGTATTCTGGTTATAAATCCCTTGTCAGATAGGGAGTTTGTAAATATTTTCTTCTATTCTGTGAGTTGTCTCTTTACTTTATTGATTGTACCCTTTGTTGTGCAGAAGTTTTTTTTTTTCTTTTTTTTTTGAGACAGAGTCTCACTCCGTCACCAGGCGCCAGGCTGGAGTGCAGTGGCGCAACCTCGGCTCACTGCAACCTCCGCCGCCCGGGTTCAAGCAATTCTCCTGCCTCAGCCTCCCAAGTAGCTGGGACTAAAGGCACGTGCCACCATGCCTAGCTAATTTTTTTGTATTTTTAGTAGAGACGGAGTTTCACCATGTTGACCAGGATGGTCTCGATCTCTTGACCTCGTGATCCGCCCGCCTCGGCCTCCCAAAGTGCTGGGATTACAGGCGTGAGCCACCGCGCCCGGCCTGTGCAGAAGTTTTTTTAGCTTAATGTGATCTCATTTGTCCATGTTTGCGTCGGTTGCCTGTGCTTGTGGGGTATTGCTCAATAAATCTTTGCTGAGAATAATATCCTGGAGATTTTCCCTCAGGTTTTCTGGTAGTAGTTTCATGGTTTCAGCCTTTAGATTTAAATGTTTAATCCACTTTTATTTGAATTTTGTACGTGGAGAGCAACAGGGGTCTAGTTTAATTCTTTTGCATATGGTTATTTAGTTTTCCCAGCACCATTTACTGAAGAAACTGTCTTTCCCCCAGTGTATGTTCTTGGCACCTTTGCAAAAAATTAGTTCACTGTAGGTGTGTAGAATTGTTTCTGGATTCTCTATTCTGTTCCATTGATCCATGTGTCTGTTTCTATGCCAGTACTATGCTGTTTTAGTTAGTATAAATCTGTAGTATAATTTGAAGTCAAGTAATGTGATTCCTCTAATTTTTTTCTTTTGTTTAGAATAGCTTTGGCTATTAAGGGTCTTTTGTGGTTCTATGTAAATTTTGGAATTGTTTATTCTATTTCTCTGAAGAATATTATTGGTAGTTTGATATAAATTGCATTGAATCTATAAATTGCTTTTAGTAGTATGGACATTTTAACAATATTAATTCTTTCAATTTATGAACATAAAATATTTTTCCATTTTTTGGTGTCCTTTTCAAATGTCCTTCATCGGTGTTTTTAGCTTTTATTATGGAGAGCTTTCACTTCTTTGATTAAGATAACTCCTAGGTATTTAATTTTATCTGTGGCTATTGTAAATGGGTTTACATTTTATTTCTTTTTCAGATTATTCACTATTGGCATATAGAAATGCTACTGACTTTTGTATGTTGAGTTTGTCTCCTGTAAATTTACTGAATTTGTTTACCAGTTTTAATAATTTTTTTGTGGAGTCTTTATTTTTTTTTTTTTCAAATATGATATATCATCTGCAAACAACCTTAATGTGACTTCTTTCCTTTCAATTTGGATGCTTTTTAATTTTTTAAATTTTTTGTTTTGAGAAGGAGTCTTGCTCTGTCACCCAGGCAGAAGTGTAGTGGCATGATCTTGGTTCACCGTAACTTCCACCTCCCAAGTTCAAGTGTTTCTTCTGCCTCAGCCTCCTGAGTACCTGCCACCATGCCTGGCTATTTTTTTTTTTTTTTTTTTTTTTTGTATTTTTAGTAGCGATGGGATTTCATCATGTTGGCCAGGCTGGTCTTGAACTCCTGACCTCAAGTGACCAGCCTGCCTTGGCCTCCTAAAGTGCTGAAATTATAGGCATGAGCCACTGCACCCAGTTCATTAATTTTTTTCTCTTGTCTGATTGCTCTAGCTAGGACATCCAGCACTATACTAAATAGCAGTGGTGACAATGGGCATTCTTGTCATGTTCCAGATCTTAGAGGAAAGGTTTTCAGTTTTTCTTCATTCAGTATAGTACTAGCTGGGGGTCTGTTATATATGGCTTTTATTATATTGAGGTATGTTCCTTGTATGCCCTGTTTTTTGAGGGTTATAATCAGGAAGGGATCTTGAATTTTATTAATTGCTTTTTCAGCATCATTCATTCCATTGATAGGATGTATCACACTTATTGATTTGCGTATGTTTAGTAGATTATTTAGTCTTTCTATTTAAGACAAGAGTAGTTTACATACACAGTTACAGTGTATGATACTCTGTGTTTTTCTGTACTCAGTATTATCAGTGAGTTTTTATACCTTCAGGTGATTATTTATTGCTCATCAATGTTCTTTTCTTTCTGATTGAAGTACTTCCTTTAGCATTTCCTGTGGTACAGGACTGGTACTGGTAAAATTGCTTAGCTGTTGTTTGTCTGGGAAAGTCTTTAGTTTTCCTTCATGTTTGAGGGATATTTTCACCAGGTATCCTATTCTAGGGTAAAAGGTATTTCTTCCCCCCCTAACCCTGCCCATGAGCACTTTAAATACATAATGTCACTCTCTCCTGGCCTGAAGGTTTTCCCTGATAAGTCTTCTGCCATATGTGTTGTAACTCCATTGTATGTTTATTTTTTTATTTTTATTTTTTATTTTCTCTTGCTGCTTTTAGGATCCTTTCTGTATCCTTCACCTTTGGCAGTTTGATTATGAAATGTCATGAGGCAGTCTCCTTTGGGTTAAATCTGCTCGGTATTCTATAACCTTCTTGTACTTGGATATTAATATCTTTTTCTAGGTTTGGGAAGTTCTCTGTTATTATTGATTTGAATAAACTAACTTTCTTTCTTTCTTTCTTTCTTTTTTTGAGACAGAGTCTCACTCTGTTGCCCAGGCTGAAGTGCAGTGGCACAATCTTGGCTCACTGCGAACTCTACCAGCCAGGTTCAGGCAATTCTCCTGCCTCAGCCTCCCAAGTAGTTGGGACTACAGGTGTGGCCACCATGCCCAGCTAAATTTTTTTGTATTTTTAGTAGAGATGGGGTTTCACCATGCTGGCCATGATGGTCTTGAACTCCTGACCTCATGATCCACCTACCTTGACCTCCCAAAGTGCTAGGATTACAGGTGTGAGACACTGCACCTGGCCTCTTTGAATAAACTTTCTACCCTTATCTCTTTCTCTAACTCCTCCTTAAGGCCAATAACTATTAGATTTGCAGTTTTGAGGCTATTTTCTAGATCTTGTAGATGTGCTTCATTTTTATTCTTATTTCTTTTGTCTCCTCTGACTGTGAATTTTCAAATAGTCTGTATTTAGGCTCACAGATTCTTTCTTCTGCTTGATTATCTCTGGTATTAAAGAACTCTGGGCTGGGCACGGTGGCTCGAGCCTGTAATCCCTGCACTTTGGGAGGCCGAGGCGGGCAGATCACGTGGTCAAGAGATCAAGATCATCCTGATCAACATGGTGAAACCGTCTCTACTAAAAATACAGAAATTAGCTGGGTGTGGTGGCGTGCGCCTGTAGTCCCAGCTACTCAGGAGGCTGAGGCAGGAGAATAGCCTGAACCCAGGAGGCAGAGGTTGCAGTGAGCTGAGATTGTGCCACTGCACTCCAGCCTGGTGCCTGGCGACAAAGTAAGACTCTGTCTCAAAAAAAAAAAAAAAACAAACTCTGATGCATTCTTCAATATGCCAAGTACATTTTTAGCTCCAGAATTTCTGCCTGATTATTTTCAATTATTTCAATCTCTTTGTTAAGTTTCTCTGATAGGATTTCGAATTCCTTCACTGTGTTATCATCAATTTCTCTGAATGTCCTCAACACGGCTATTTTGAATTATCTGTCTAAAATGTAGCATATCTCTGTTTCTCTAGGATTTGTCCCCGGTGCCATATATAGTTCATTTGATAAGGTCATGTTATGCTGGATTGTGTTGATGCTAGTAGATATTGTTTGGTGTCTGGGCATTGAAGGGTTAGGTATTTATTGTAGACTTCACTGTCTGGTCTTATTTGTAGCCATCCTCCTTGGGATGGCTTTTCAGGTATCCAAAAGGACTTGGGTCTTTTTATCTAAGCTGTATCTGCTTTAGGGGACACCCCAAGCACAATAATGCTGTGGTTTTTGTAGACTCATAGAGGTACATTGATGGTTTTGGGCAAAATCTTGGAGAATTCTCTAGATTACCAGGCAGAGATTCTTGTCCCCTTCCCTTACTTTGTCCCAAACATATAGAGTACTTCTCTCTCTTCTGAGCCACCTTAAGCTTGGTGGAGTGACTCCTGTGGCTACCACAATTATGACTGCACTGGGTCAAACCTGAAGCTAGCACAGTTCTGGGTCTTGCCTGAGGTCTGTTATAACCACTCCCTGGCTATGGCCTATGTTTGCTCAAGGCCCTGGAAATCTATAATCAGCAGGTAGCAAAGCCAGCCAAGCCTGTGTTCTTCCCTTCAGGGTAGTGAGGTCCCTGAATCCACCTAATGAGTCCAGAAGTCAGGGACTAGAGTCAAAACCTTAGATGTCTACTGGTGTCCTGTTGTTCGGTGGCTGAGCTGGCACTCAAACCATATGAAGTAATCTTTCCCACTCTTCCTTCCCCTTTTGAAAGGCAGAGGATCCTCAACCCACAACCACTACCAACTCAGGCCATGATGAGTACTGCCAGATGAACTCCAATGTTCCTTTAAGGCCCAAGGTCTCTTAAGTCAGCTTATAAACTCTGCCTGGCCAAGAACTCATCTTTCAGGGCAATGAGCTCCCCTCTGGGCCATGGAAGGTCCAGAAATGACACCAAAGAGTCAAGTCCTGAATCTGGGACCTCAAGAGCCTACTTTGTGCTCTGCTACCCTGAGGCTGTGCTAGTATATAAGGTATAAGACAAAGTTTCCTGTTCTTTTTCATTTGCTGCTCTCAAACAGAAGTTTTGCTCTTTAGCCACCATAGCTAGTTATGTCCTGAGTCTCATCTGAAGCCTGTAAGTCTCAGAGATTCACCAAGGCCCTCAATGTTGCACCTGGGTGCTGGTTATTCAGGGCCCAAGGCCTTTCAGTTAGCAGATTATGAATGTTGACAGAACTGTGTCTTTTTCTTCAAGGCAGTGAGTCCCCTTTTGCCACAGGGTGTGTTTAGAAATGTTATCTGGACTCTAGGGCATGAAATGGAGACTTCATAACTCTGACTGGTGCTCTGTTCTGCTGTGGCTGGACTGGTGTTCTAGATGCAAGACACAATCCTCCCTCTCTTCTTTCCTCTCCACTTCTCAAGCAGAAGGAAGGGATCTCTCTTGGAGCCCAGAGCTGTGCATCCTGCGTTAGAGGAGGATTGATGGCAGCACTCCCTTGGCTGCCTCTGCTGGTGTCTCAGTATGTCACATGCCCCCCAGTCCATTGTTCCTGAGCCTAATTCAGCACTAGGACTCACCAAAGTTGTAAGGAATATTGCCGAGTTTAAAATGAGGAAACTGAGACCAGCCTAGGAAAATTAAATGCTGATTTATTAAGCTCCCGGGCGAGGTTCTGTGGTCTGGACAGTGGGGGCCAGAGAAGTCGCGCTCAACTTCCCAGGGCAAGGGGTTTTATAGGGGTCAGAGGCCATTGGGTGGACACTGGGAGACAAAGCATAGGGCAATCGATTGGGTATTGGGAAGCAGAGCTTGGTCAGGGCGAGCTGCTACTGGTAGGTAGGCGGGATTTTCAGTGTGCGGGCATTAGGGGCGATCGATTGGCTATTGGGAAACAAAGCATGGGGCAATCAATTGGATATTGGGAAGCAGGGTTTTTCAAATTTCGGCGGGGTTTTTTAGCGGGCTAGGTGCCTAGTGCAGGTTTGGGCGGGGAGTGCAGAGGTGGGCGTTAGGGAAGCTACGTGATGGAGCTCAGGTAAGTGCGGAAGGCTCAGGTAGTTTCCAGGCTTAGGGAGGGGTGGGCATGTCCGAGCTCCCAGCGAGGCAGCCGACCTTACAAAAGTGTTTCAGTCCTTGTGGCCTAGACTGCCTTTTCAGTTTACCTGGAGACACGAGTGCTGCAGTCCTCAGTGTCAAAATTTGTATACATTCAAGTTCAGATGGCTAGGATCTGTGATTTCTGTCTGGCTAGAACTGGTTTAAATGCTCCCACTGTGACTAGTGAGCAGATGAGTTTGATGTGGTTTTTTGCTCGAAGAGGATAGCACTCAGTTCTCTGCTTCACAATTGCTGTTTTCTCCTTACCCTAGCACCCAGAGGTGCTCTCTGCACCAAGCCAGAGAGCTTGTTGTTGTGGGTGGGAGCGGGGTGGCTTGGTGATTTAGTACTGCTTCTTAATCTCTTCAGTGCCTCTTTCAGCAATATGAAGTTAAAACCAGGTATTATGAGTGCTCACCTAATTTTTGGTTCTCACAAAGGGTTTTTATTGTTGTTTTTTTGTTTTGTTTTGTTTTTTGTTTTTCTGTGTAGATAATTGTTTACAAGGTGTTCTTGTAGGGGATGGTGGGTTGGCAACCATTGGAACTTCCTATTCTGCCATCTTGCTCTGACCTTAACATATTTTAAGTCAGTAAGTGTGTGGCAAATCCTTATAGCAACAATAAGAAACTAGTACCTGAATGAATAATCAATGACATAAGTCCTAAGTGTTGTTTCATAGTCACTACTATTTAATACCCTGACCTGTGCAAAACGACATTGTTATTTATTTCAGGGTACTAAAATGACATCAATATATAATCATAATTTTATGGTTATTGTCATTTTATAATAGAAATGTCAACCCATAAGGTAAAAAAAATTCTAAATTACAATTTTCAAATCACTGGAATAAGAAAATTTCCTAGAAATTTCACAAAGAAATATTGCTTAGGTGATTTTAACAAATTACACATTAAATAACCTATGGAAAACTAGACTGCTTTTAAGTCTTTCATTTAATTCAGTGTTGTTGTGAGACAACTAGAATATTTTTCAGAAACATAAAAATTGGCAATTTTAGAAAAAATGTATTCTCGTTAGAAATTTAAAATTTAATAATATATAAATAAATAATAACATCATGTGATATTGAGGGACTTCTCTTCCCAGATCCATGAGGGACATGTTTTCAAAGTCAGTAGTTTCCTGCCTCCATGCCTTCATTCGGGAACCACAGGGGTTTCAAATGTAAAGTTCTTTGTCTGGGTTTCCTGAATGTGGGCTAGGTAGAGAAAGCCAGGTAAGGCTCCTTTGTCCATAAAAAACTGCCAAAAGCTCTGGAAAGAGGAGGCTCTGTAACTCAGAGTTCTGGACCAAGTAGCCAATCCAGTGTCAGAGTCAAAGATCAATCACTCCAGAGAAAGTTTTAAAGAACTTCTTTCATTGGATGAGAACATGAATGGGGAGGGAATAACTCAAGGGTTAAAACTCCAGCTGCTCATTACCTATAGGGATTCCTTCTCTGGGTCCCCTCCCATGACAGCATGGGAGCTGTCTTCTTTCTCTCTCTCTTTCTCTAATAAATTGCTTTTCCACAAAACTCTTTGGGTCCACAATATTTATTTGAACAGCAAACTCACCATGCCTCTGGGGCCCCTTTCCCCATTCTTCGGGGTTAGTAAGGCTAAGAACTTCTTTGGAATGGGGAGCTGAGTATGCTTCCCTAGTTGCAATATCTTCAATGACAGATGTATAAATAAGTTAAATGAGAAAAGAGAACTTTCACAACGAGGCCTATAATGATTTACTGAAGGAGGCAATGCCCTTGGCCCTATGTTAACAAAACTAAATTGGTTGTCTCTAGTGTATTTTTTTCTCCTATTTTTATCTACCTTTTAGACATATATACTTAAATGTCCCAAAAGGGCCTCTAATTTGTCATTTGCAAATCTAAACTCATCCTCTGTTGAAAGAACCCTGCTTCTCCAACTGTACTCTCTCTCTTTTTTAATAGTACCTACATTCACCTGTTTTCCTAGGCACTAAATCCCAAAACCATCCTTGATGTTAAAGACATGATATATGTCATCCATGTTTATGGCATCACAATCAGTATCACAATGCAGAGTTTTATCTGTCCTTCAGAAACATATTCTTAGGTTGCCCAGCCACTCACTTTCAGTAACACAGCTGTCAAATCTGCATTCATTCTGTCTTCTGGTTCTTATTGAATTTTACTAGTTGTTGTTAGGAAATGTTTTAATAATTTCAGGACAATAGGGTCAGAAGATGAGAATGTTTCTAGAAATTAGTCCTACCAGTTTTCTCTGTTTAGGAAGTAAGATACAAAGAACACAAGCAGAAATTAAATTAAAGACCACATTATTATTAAGAGTAAGCCTGGTCATGTGAATTATAAAAATTAAATTTGAGGATGTGTCTTACACAGCAAACCTCAGCAAAGTCCTTTTTTCTACTGCAATATTTTTCTCCTTTCCCTCAGACTCCTTAACTGACTAACTTAGAATGAATTCTACTTGCCTACCAGGACAAGCCATGACCACAGAGCTTACAATAAGCTTTTTTAGCCAGCCACAGATCATTGTTATTTGAGGAAGCATCAAAGATGATAGAGAGAAAACAAAAAAGTCATAAAAAGGAAACATTTGGAACAAGCAGCCAATGCAGAGGGCAGAAAAGAACTTAAAATATATCATTAATGAGCCCAAAGAAATGGGAAATAGTGTGTCCAAGCAACAAGGACAGGATATTATTATAAGAAAATTCAGGCCGGGCGCGGTGGCTCACGCCTGTAATCCCAGCACTTTGGGAGGCCGAGGCGGGTGGATCACGAGGTCAAGAGATCGAGACCATCCTGATCAACGTGGTGAAACCCCGTCTCTACTAAAAATACAAAAATTAGCTGGGCGTGGTGGCGTGCGCCTGTAGTCCCAGCTACTCAGGAGGCTGAGGCAGGAGAATTGCTTGAACCCAGGAGGCGGAGGTTGCAGTGAGCCGAGATCGCGCCATTGCACTCCAGCCTGGGCAACAAGAGCGAAACTCCGTCTCAAAAAAAAA